>JAADVF010000167.1:0-45500 GCA_023334555.1 Elongisporangium undulatum
CTGGCAGACGATTCCAATGTGCGCGCTTTCCTGCGCTGCAAAACGAGCAGCGAGTACATGGAAATAAGGCCAACATGGCCGCTTGACGAGCTGCTTGGCTCTAACTTCAGCTCTGCGAAGAACAGGATCCAGATCCTGGTTAGACTGCCGAGCAGACTGCTCTAGGCGCTTGTCATTCATATTGACGGCTCTGAGTCTGGGACAGCCCAAGGCTTGATTGAAGGAACGCCTGACGCTCGTCCATGAAGTGGATCGGACGCAGACCCAGCTTCTACTGCTCGCTCTGTGCCTGGTATCTATACCCAGCGTGGGTCAATGGAGCTCATCAAACTCGAAAGGCAGGGCAAGCCTGCGTCATATCCAGCGAAGGTACGTCTACCAGCAGCAGTTCATGTAGCGCCATGTGCTGCAAACGCCTACACGAAGTACAGAATACCCCTCAATTATGTTGCTCCACATCAGTTTGGTTTCGTTCTTTTAATCGACTCCGTCGTTCTTTTATTCACTGATACCGTAATCGTGATCGCCAACAACACCGTGAATGACAAAAGACGGTGAGTCCGTCAGATACGCTTATCCCAATCAAGCCCAGAGTATCATGCGCTTCTTCTCTCCGTCGCTGCTGCTGTTCACTGCGCTGGCTGCTGCGTCCGCTCCCCAGCAGAGCGGAGCCCAGTCGTTTATCTACGCGTTCGAGGCCGCGCAAGCTGCGGGCGTGGCCGGGTTCGTGGAGGTCACGTACACGGGCGGAAGCGGCTCCGAGGCGCGCGTGAACGTGGAGCTGGACTTCAGCCGTGTGAACGCCACGGCACTGGAGCAGTTCGACGCCAACTGCAAGCAGCCCGTGACCCAGTTCCAGTACCACATCCACACCAACTGGAAGTCCGAGCGCAACTCCAACGCCTACGCCATGTGCGCGCGCAGCGAGACTGCGAACCACTACGACCCGCTGTACGCCTGCGGCCCGGCGTCGCAGTTCGTGGACGCGCCCGAGTGCGCCGGCAAGGTCCAGCACTACGCCTGCACGCCCGAGCGGTACGCGCAGGACCCGCTGGCGTGCGAGAAGGGCGATCTCTCGGGCAAGGCCGGCACGCTCAAGCTGGACCCGCAGACCAAGCGCGCCAAGGCCCAGTGGACCGATCCGCACTACCCGCTCGTCTCGGAGAATTCCAACACGTGGAACATCGTGCTGCACGCCGTGTGCGAGAACAAGGCCAACCCGCGCGTGGCCTGCGCCGTGGGCCTCGTGGACGACGACTACTGGGAGATCGCCAAAGAAGAGCTGCTTCGGGATTGAGCCGTGCCCATAGGCTGGACCAACCACTTACGCATCGGACGTCATGCTATTGATACTCGTAGTTACTAGTAAACACTGCACAGACCTTTAAGAGCTGCTCTCGACCTGTCTTACCTAGTTCTTGGCCGAGCGCAGTCGCGCTTTGTACTCGCCCGAGGTCTCGAGCTTCTTGCCCTGGCTCCAGATGCCCAGCTTCTTCTTCTGCGCCTGGGCCTCGAGCTTCTCGAACACTTCCTGGCGGCCGCCGTAGACCGCGCCGGCCTGGCGGTAGATGTTGGCCAGCCCGACCTTGAGCAGCTCCTCGGACGCGTTCTTGCGGAACGGCCAGCGGCCGTACTGCACCATGCACACGGCGCGCGAGTACTGGTCCTTGTGCAGCAGCGTCAGCGTCAGTCGCCGGCCGTCAAGCTCGTGTGCGAGCCACTTCTTGGCGTCCTCGCCGAAGGGCTGGCCCGGGTTGCCGAACTTGGCGGTCTCGGGCGTGTCGATGGCCGCCAGTCGGATCTGCAGCGTGTGCTCCGAGGCCTTGCCCGTGAACGCGCCCGCACTGCGAGCGAACGGGATGTGCCGCGCGCGGAACGTGTCGCCGTCGCTGAAACTCACGGCCTTGGCGCTGAGCTGCCGCTCCTCGTGGAAGAACCGCAGCGGGATGTCGTCCACAGTCGCAAAGCGTCGGAACGGCTGGCGCAGCCGCGGGATCAGCAGCCCCACGCACACGCCGGCCACGAACGCGCCCACGATGTGCGCCTCCGAGGGAAGTGACTGCATGTACTGCGTGGCGTGCGTGGCCTGCTGCTGAGCCCACTGGGCGTCCATGGACTGCAGGAACTGCCGCCAGTCCTCCGGCAGCGACGGCGCCATCCTGATTCGCTTTCGGAAGTGTGCCAGACGCGCGTCACACGTGACATCGACATACAATACCAAAACAAGGTATGTGTTGAATAAATTTGGATCAGGCGCTGAACCCACAGCCTACCCTTTTCTGTGGTTATTCAGACATTTTGCACCTTGTTTTGGATACTGACTTCAATCTAGCCAGGTGCGTTCCTGCAGCAATTGCTGCATATCCTGTTCAATGGACTCGCGCACCACAGACAGATCCCCAGTGGACAATGGAGTGTCCTCTGCATCATGTCCATTCACTTCCACAGCCCTGGAAGACGGTGGAGCGATCGCAAATTCCCGATCGGCCGCGTAGACGTCCTTGACTTGGTTGAACATTTCCAGATCCCTGTCCATGGATGAAGCCATCGTGTCCACACGCAGCTCTGGCGTCCGTCGCAGCGGCGTTTGCTCTTGCATCCAGGCTAGACGCTGCTCTCGTGCCTCAAGATCCGATAGCAGGCTTCGAAAGCGAGTCGAGGCCGTGCTTGTATCCGCTGCAGACCGATTGCTGGACGGTCCATCGACAGCACGAGGCGGTGTCTCCAGCGCATCCACGACATCGAACAAGCAGGCGTCGTACACGCTTCCGAAGCTAGGCGTCGGTTCCTCGCCAGCGTTGGTAAACATCGTTGGATCTGCTCGCCGCGCTGGAGTCGTATGCTCTTGCTCTTCATCAGCGTACTCGTCCTCGCTTCGCAACTCGAGCTCTATGGGCGGCGCGTGGTGGCGAACGTCACGACGACGTCGATGTCGACGGCGGCGTCGAGGAGTTGGCGGCGGTCTCCGATATATATATCGTCGTTGCTCTTCTTGCTGCCTCACTGGCGTATCTTGAGGCTCTTGGTATCGATGATAATGGTGCCTTGTGTCGTAGGAACGCTCATCGTCGGACTCTACTTCCTCCGAGTCTCCAGCTTTGACTTCTTCGTCCGATTCGTGCAACAACTCCTGGTCAAAACGGGACCTTGATACACGAATCTCTTGGATTGACGTGGCATGCTTAATAAGCGAAGTCTCTTGCCTGCAGATTCGCGACCTGCCGCATGCGTTTATCTCATTCTGGTCAGCTACAGCGTTCATGTCTTCACGGTCGGACGGCTGTCGAGTCTGACGAGTCACATCACGTGTTGCTGCGGCTGGAGTAGCAGTACTCATCTCTGCCATTACGGCCGCTTTGGCTTCGATCATGGCGTCTTTCATGCGCTGCTTCCACTCGTCCATCATGTCGCGGACCTTGTCCGGGAGATCCACCGAGTTGTTCAGGAACGAAGACACATCAGTCGGTATGATTGGCGCGTGCGCCGGGTTCTGCTGATTCTGCACAGTGGTGCTGGCGCTGCTGGACTGGTGTAGATTGGACGAAGCCTTGAGCCGTTCCTCCAGCAGGCGCTGCTTCTCCTCGATCCGCTCACGTCGTTCCGTCAGCAATTGGCTCTGCGCCTCTTGCAGCTCACGCGTCAATCGATCGATCTCGGCCTCCGATCGCTGTTTCTGCTCCAGTTCTTTGGTCTCCATCTGCTCCTTCTGCATCCGCACGAGCTTGTGCAGCTTCTCTACCTCGAGCTTGAGCAGATCCATGGTCTGGTCCGTGTCCATGCGCTGCCGGGTCTCCGCCTCGTGACTCTCTTCCAGCACCAGCACGCGCTCCTGGTGGTCCCGCAGAGCGCGCAGCGTGCTCTTGAGCTTCTCGCTCAGCTCATCGATCTCCTGGACGTCCTGCCGCACGTGCGTACGCAGCTCGCTGATCTCGGACTCCATGCGCTGCCGCTCGCGATGGAACTCGCTCTCGGTCTGTTCGTGCAGCGCGCCCATTTCAGCCAGGCGCCGCACGAGCTTGGCGATCTTCTGGCGATCATGCTCGCACAGATCGGCGATCCGCGCTTCTCCCTCAGCGTGTCGTTCTCGGGAGGGGCTCGCGTCCTCTCGTGTGGCTCGGATGCGGACGGAGCTGCGCAGAGCGCGCCATTGCGACGGCTGCCTCTCGTTTGCGGCCGCCGCCTGTGATGGGGTAGTCGCCGAACGGCGTGAGATCTTGTCTGCAGAGGAAGCCGTGTGAGCTAAAGCTGAGGACGGAGCCCTGCCGCCGGGACTCGTGCCCAACGGCCGGCGCAGAGCCGCTCTTCGACGCCATTCCTGCGGCTGCTGCTGCTGCATGTGGATCTGCGAGTCGCCGCCGAAGGGAAATGAGACATATGATTGGGTGAAATGACCTGGTGAGGTGAATATGATTGGTTAATTATAAACTACACAACGAAAGGGTGTGAAAATGGAGAGATCGACGTGCTGGTGAGAACGACGTGCGGGTCTTTAGTACATGCTGCGTCTGTACAAGCACGAGAGCGAGTGAGTCAACCAGCAACGCGATCTTGCGCTAGTGTAGTAGACGGCAACGCACTGTGGCTGGAGACCTCGTCGCTGGCGGTCGCGAAGCGCCATGAGGTTGGCCAGATACGAGAACGACGTGATGTGCGCCTGCAACAAGATCCAAACGGCATGAGAAATCCTCATTACAGGAGGAGGAAAGCAGCATCAATGGGCAAGGCTGACCTGTTTGTTGTATTCGTCTGTATGAGCGAGCAGACAAGAGCAACAACGCGTCGTCAGCATCAATATTCCCAACGGCAGCAGATTGAACACAACCGCGCACGCACCCATGCTCATCTGGTTCATCTGGCGAGCCTGCTCTAGCTGCTGATACCTCTGCTGCATCTCCTGCTCCTGCCGCCGCATCCGCTCGACCGTGATCTCTACAGCTCACGCAGCAGAAGCGCTGTCAGCCCTTGGCCGCTCATGACAGAGACCCAAGCAGCAGACATGCGAGTCCAGCGCACACACATATCACGACGTACGGTGGAAGGGCTGCGGGCGAGCAGCGGCGCGAGGGTCCATGGCGCTTCGAGTCCAGAGTCCAGATCGAGAATGGCGTCTCGCCGGCTTGTTGACTCGAACAGGCTCGAGTGACCGGCTTCTAGGTTCAACTACAAGGGTTCTGCCGCACGCTGATTGGCTGATTCGCGTTTCAATCCTTTTCAGCGTATCAGGTGCGTCATGATCAGTTTCAGCCAATAAATGATGACCAAAGGATGAATATGCATATGTGATTGGTGGAAAAGAAGCACGGTTGTGCCCCAACCAATTCGCCAGCCGAGCGCGCGTATGACGTTTGGCGTACAAGCACAAGCGAGAGCAATGGTGCGCAAGGATGACCTAGTGATGACCATCGCGTCGGACGACGAGATCTCCGACGTGGAGGAGAGCTCGGAGGATGAGGGCATGGAGGAACAGCAGGAGCTCAAGCAGGCCATCATATCCAAGGTACAGTGGCTCTTGCGCGATCTCGTATTCAAATGCATGCCATGTGGTCTGATGATGCTGATGATTTCCATGGAGTAGAAGCAGCAGCAGAGCGAGCAGGCCGCTGCCAGCAAGAGCAATGTGATGGCTGAAGCGTTCGAGTTCGACGAAGGCGATGGCTATTCGGCCGGTGGCAGCTCGTGGGACTTCACCAAGGCCATCTCGCGCATTGAGGCTAACATGAGGGAGCAGGGCCAGACCCAGCGCACGACTATCCAGACCAAGATCGGCAACCTACGCGCCGAGAAGGAGGCCGCCAAGCAGGCCAAGAAGGACAAGAAGGCCGCCAAGCTGGCCAAGCTTGCCAAGAAGCAGGCGAAGGGGCAAGTCGAAGAGGAGCAGGCCGCCAGCGACGCCGACGTTGAGAACTCGGACGAAGAAGCTGAAGCGATGGAGGTCGAGAAGGAGGAAGAAGAGGAGGAAGAAGAAAGCTCGGATGACGATGATGACGAGGACGAAGAGGCTGAGGATGTCGTTGAAGAGCAGCGCCTCCAGGTCGCGCTCAAGGAGGACAGCAAGAACAAGATGACGCGCGAAGAGCTCATCTCGGAGCTCGAGAAGAAGAAGGCCGAGGAGTTTTTCGAAGCCGATCCGTTCGCTGCGGAGGAGTATTCCAAGACCAAGTTCGAGACCTTTGCGGATCTCAAGCTCTCGCGCCCCATCATGCGCGCAATCACGCAGCTGGGCTTCGAGAAGCCGACCCCCATCCAGCAGCGCGCGATTCCCGTGGCGCTCACGGGTAAGGATATCTGTGCCAGCGCCCAGACTGGTTCTGGTAAGACCGCCGCCTTCCTGCTGCCCATTCTCGAGCGTCTGCAGTTCCGCTCGCGCCGCGTGCAGTCCACGCGTGTGATGATCATCTGTCCCGTGCGTGAACTGGCCACGCAGTGTCAGTCAATGCTCGAGCAGCTCGCTCGCTTCACCGACATCACGTGCTCGCTGGCCGTCGGTGGTCTGCCGCTCAAGCCCCAGGAGGCGGAGCTCCGCAACCGTCCGGACGTCGTGATCTGTACGCCTGGTCGTATGATCGATCACCTGCGCAACTCCAAGAGCATCCACATGGACGACCTCGAGATCCTGGTGCTCGATGAAGCCGATCGACTGCTGGAGCTCGGTTTCACGGAGGAAGTGCTGGAGCTCGTGCGCATGTGCCCCGTGGCTCGTCAGACCATGCTGTTCTCGGCCACGCTCACGTCCAAGGTCGACCAGCTCATTGATCTGTCCATGAAGCGCCCCGTGCGCATCAGCACGGACCCGCTGTTCGACATGGCCAAGCACCTGGTGCAGGAGTTTGTGCGTATCCGTCCCAACCGTGAAGGCGACCGCGAGGCCATCTTGCTGGCACTCTGCACGCGTACGTTCCGCACCAACACGATCGTGTTTATGGAGACCAAGGTGCACGCGCATCGCATGATGGTCATCTTCGGTCTCGCGGGTATCAACGCGGCCGAATTGCACGGCAATCTGTCGCAGAAGGAGCGTCTGGAGGCGCTGCAGAACTTCCGTGACGGCACGGTCGATGTGCTACTCTGTACCGATATCGCTGCGCGTGGTATCGATGTCAAGGGTGTGCACGCTGTGATCAACTACGAGATGCCCAAGGACATTACGACCTACGTGCATCGCGTGGGTCGTACGGCTCGTGCCGGACGCAACGGCCGTGCCGTGACGCTGACCAGCGAGTCGCGTCGTCTGCTCATGAAGCAGGTCTCGCGCCATTGCCACGGCTTTGTCAAGAGCCGAGCCGTGCCCGATCCGGTCATCGCGCAGTGGAACGCTCGCATTGAGAGCATGACGGAGGATATCAAGACGATCATGCACGAGGAGACCCTGGAGAAGCGCATGCGCGAGGCCGAGAAGGAAGTGACGCGTGCGTCCAACATGCTGCTGCATCGCGATGAGATCCACTCGCGTCCGGCGCGTACGTGGTTCATGACAGGCAAGGACAAGAAGCTGGTGCAGGACCGCGCCGAGGAAGACCGTCTGGCCCGCCAGCAGGCCGCGGCCGAGGAGGAAGGCGCCGGCAATGACCCGGTCTCGCGCGCCAAGAAGCTCAAGATGATGAGCCACAAGAAGCGTCGGCTGTTTGAGATCCGCGAGCGCGAAGAGCGCATGCTCGCGGACGCCAACGCCGAGGGCGACGAGGAAGGCCGCAAGGCCGGCAGCAAAGTATTTACATCCATGCACGTGGCTGGTGCCGCCAAGAAGGCCAAGAAGGAGAACCAGCGCAAGGCCGTGGACCGCGAGGAGGAGTCCATCGCCGAGATCTCGGAGCGCAAGCGTCTGAAGCGCGAGAAGGCCCGCGCGGCCCGCAGCAGCCACACGTCCACATTCGATGCCGACATGAGCCACAGCGAGCCCCGCCAGCCCCAGAGCGCCAAGGTGCGCGGCGAGTCCGGCAAGAACCCGTTCGAGTTCAAGGAGAAGATCACGTCGTACAAGAAGCACGCCAAGAAGGGCACGAGCACGTTCAAGTCCAAGTCCAAGTTCAAGCGCCGTTAGAGGATGACAAGAGCAAGAGCGAGGGCCATTAGAGCAATGGACATGAATAGAAAGTCTACCTGTTTGCATGCTGCTTTGTCGTGTGTTGTCGGTCTCTTGTCTGGCTGGCTTGAGAGAGAGAGAGAGAGAGCGAACCCGCATTGGATGAGCATGGGAGCAGAGAGACGCGACGTGTCAAAGGAAAGAAAATAACTTGTTCATCCTGCTTCATGGAGCGGCAGCAAACACTGATCGTCGCGCTTCTGTTCCTGGCCGAAATCACGCTGCTGAGACAGCATCATCATCGCGGCCTCGGGATCTGGCTTCCGTTTAGGCAGTCAGGTCCAGGTTGCGAATGCCGTTGGTGTCAATGACCTAAGAAATAAGGCGATCATGAGCTCAAGCACTTCAAGTAGGACAGACAGAGAGCTGCAGCTGCTGCTGTTGGGATCTTACCGTGTAGGACCACTCGCCATTGCGAACCAGGAAGCGCATGTCCAGTTCCGCACGGCACTTTTTCAGGATCACGATGGCTTCGTCCAGCGTAAGATCGGGCTGCCATACAAACACGAGTTCATGTCAGACGCCTGCGCCTGCCTTCCCGCAATGCTCCGAGCTGCCACGTACCCGCCACTCGCGGTCGAAGATCGACAGGCAGAAGTTGGACGCGTAGCCGTGCGCGCCAAAGTTCACCTTGACCATGGAGCCCAGGTAGTCGATCCAGTGCAGAGTGGGCACCGTCTGCTTGGCTCCAGCGGGGGACTCTTCCTCGTCCACAGCGCCGATCAACAGGTTCACCTGGTACGGCGATCGACGCAGGAAGCGCGCGAGCTCGCCGCGCACGTAGTTAGCCGTGGCCGGGCCGTTGAGCGACACGCCGTTGCGCAGCTCATACAGCTTCAAGTTCTTCTGGATGTACTCGCCAAAGCCCACGCGGTCGCTCTGCGGACCCGTGGCCACCATCACCTTGTGCGAGTCGAGCGCTAGCGCCTAATAAAGATCCAAGCCATGAGCCGAGATCGTGAGCATGGGGCGTGACTTTGGAGGCGCCTTCCGACGCCCCCAGAGCGATCCAGACTCGCGGAAAAGCGCGCTTACCTTTTCCTCATCGTCCTTGTACACGAGGATCGATCGCACGACTTTGAGGTCCGCGGCCAGCAGCACAAAGTCCTTGCCCACGATGCCGAACGTAGCGTCCATTTCTCACTTGTAGCGTAGCTGCTCGAGAAATCTTTTGCCTCCGACTGCCCCCCTCCCCCCTCTTTTGGTTTGTATCGGATACGATATCAGCCAATCGCAGCGCGTAGATCTATTTCAAAGGTCTTTGATTGGTTGAAAACAGATCCAGCTGCATTACGCCGCCTTGGTCTTCTTGTCGGTCCCCTTCTTGCGCTGCTCGCGATAGCGACGGAGCTCCTCACTGATGGAGAGAGACAGCGATGGCTCTGGTTAGACAGCGATATTAGTGGAGGAGATGCAGACAGGACGCACCTCTTGCGCTGACGGATGCGGTCGATGCTGGGCTCCGGGAACTTGTCCTTGTTGTCCTCCTGCTCCTTGGCATCGTTCTCGTCACTTAGCGGCGACTCGGGTACTTCGCCCGACGGCGCGTAGTACTCGGTCACGATCTTGCGCCATTGCTTGGCGCGCTCCTCGTGCTGGTCCTTAGTGAAATCCCGCTGGCGAGCGGTCTTTGGGAGCCCGATGTCCTCGAACAGATCGGCGCCAGCCGGCACGAACGCAGGCTTGGCCGGATCGATCTCCTTGGAGCTCTTGACCGCGATGGCGGACGAGGACGAGCGGAAGGCAAAGCCCTTCATGACCGAGCGGAATTGTGTCACGAGGTTCTTGTCCTTCATGCTCGTGAACAGCAGCGAGGCGCCGTACATGTGCGCTAGAGCGCGCATAGCCTGCAGTACGCCCTTGCGCTTGACGCTGTCTTCGTCCCGGAACGTGTCGTACTTGTTCCCGACGATCAGCAGTGGCAGAGGTATGGGCGTGACCTCGTCCTTGTCAGGGTGGGCATTGCCGTAGCGCTGCATGGCCTCCTGGCGCAGCTTATCGACCGCGAACTTCTCCACCGGGTTCTTCTCCTTGAGCTTGAGCACGTCCTGTACGACCTTGTACAGCGTCGTGAGCCACTGAACAAGGTACGGCACTGCGTCCCCGGGCACAGACAAGTCCACGACGATCACGAGCGCTCCATTCAGAATCCGCTCCGGTGCGAGCGGAACGCGGATCATCTCGCTCACGCACTTGGTCGTGGCCAGCTCCCACATGTGCGCCACGGGGGCGCGCGAGCCAGAGCCCGAAGGTGCCTTGAGACGTACGAACACGTAGTCCAGCGCCGTCGTGGGCTTGATCTCCTCCACTGTTTCAGAGCAGCATTATCAGTTCACGGCGCTTGCGAGTGCAATCAGAGAGAGCGGACGACAAACACCTTTGGACGAGTTGCGGAAGTTGGCTGTCAGCGACGTCTTCCCGGCGTTTTTTGACCCGACGATGAGCGTGAACGTGTCGCGTTCATCCTGTGCGGCTGCAGGCACACCGGAAGCGAGATCTGCAGGCTGCACTTGCGCATCTTTGCGGGCGGCCGGCTCCATGGCCGAGAGCATCATCCAAATGTCCTTGGACGACGACGAGCTCTTGGCATCAGCCGCAGACTAATGCACATGCGTACGTATGTTCTTATTCAATGAGTCTCCAGGGACACAAAGGCCGTCAAGCGCAGGAGCGCCATGCATACCTTGCGCCGATCCGCGTCCTTTCGATCCATTTGCACTGGGAGCGTTAGGTTCGCCCAACTGCATGCGTACTTAGATTTGGAGTTTTGGGGAAATTTGGGTTTTTGCAAAAGGGTGTGTCGATGGGGTATTTATTTGGGTTTTTCGTGCCTTATACATGCAAAAGCGCAACGACAGCATAAAATGGACCAAGAGACCAACGGTTCCCCCTTACAACTCGTACGAGTCGCGAGCTGATTCGCCCTCAAACTCGGGGAACTTGTGGCCCTTAGCGCTGTTCAGGTCGCTGCCGCCGCTGATCACGCTGGAATTGTCCGCATCCACGCCCTGCGATCGGTCGTAGCTTCCGCGGCTCTGGCTGCTCATGAAGGAGTGGTCGTCGCCGGCCTCTTCCTCGTGAGCACTCAGATACGAGTCGTTCTCCTTGACTTCCATGGCGCTGAGCCAGATATTGGAGGCCGCGTCGTCCTTGGCGGCCAAGTCGGCCTGGGACTGCAGCTCCATTTGGTGCTGCATCGAGTTGGGGGACGTCGCCGAGTCGTAGAATTGCGTGTAGGCCAAACCGGCAGCGACGGCTCCGGCAGGTGGCGTGTTGGTGTCAATGTTCACGTCCTGGCTGTTGCTGTTGCCCACGTTGCTGCGCGACAGCACGCTCGTGTTGTTGGCCATGCCCGAAGCGCCGGGGTTGTAGTTCTGCGGGTAGCCCTTGTCCATGGAGAGCTCAAAGGGCGACAGCGGGTCGTCATCGTCATCGCGACGCTTGCGCGTGATGAAGAGCACAAGAACGCCAAGCACGACGACACCGCCAATGATACCAACCACGATGCCGATGATCGTGCCAGTGTTGCTCTTCTTCTTGGTCGTCGTGGAGCTCGAGCCAGCGGAGGAGGAAGAACCTATGGGACAGATAATCCAGTCAGTCAGCGTGAAGCCATCTATACAGAGAGAGGCTCGGCGCTTGAGGACGTACTGTCTTTCGTCGAAGAGGACGCAGTGGATGACGTTGTCGAGGAGTTAGTAGTGGCTGCTGGAATAGAACCACACGAGTCAGTTATGCTGCATGGAACGGTAGCGATGGAAGCAATGCATGCGTACACGCTCCAGAGGTCGAGGAAGAGGTCGATGAGGGCGTGGCCGTCGTCGTCGTAGGCGTGGCAGTCGTAGTGGTAGGAGTCGCAGTCGTCGTAGTCGGCGTAGCAGTCGTTGTAGTCGGCGTAGCGGTCGTAGTAGTAGGTGTCGCGGTGGTAGTAGTAGGCGTAGCTGTCGTCGTGGTCGGCGTGGACGTAGCCGAGCTACCATCCGCCATACGTCGAAGCTGCGGCGAGTACGTTGACTCCAGCGATCGCACCGAGACCTCTTCTTCTTCAGGCACGCCGGCCTCGCCATCGTTAGCTGTTGAGCCAAGGGAGAGAAGACCGTCAGCACTGACCTCCTGCTCAAAGGAGAGAGCACAGCAGCACTTACCATGAGTCAGCGTGGCCACAGCCAGCAGCATTGCCAGCAGCAGCAGCCATCGCACAGAGAATTGCATATCCGCTCGCTTGCCGTGGGGGAAATCGGCCGATAGGTAGACGGAGGGGTGGCTTTCCGGCCGCCTCTTGCAGTGGTCACTGAACCTCCGAATCAAAAGTATCGAAGCAAAAGCCCCCAAGCGCGAATCCCGTCTAACGCGATACACGGGATCTCAGCAAATGTGAAAGGGTATGCACTGTGACAGGACCGTTCGAACTGTCCATCTTCCTTGAAATGCCCAGCCCGTCCCCTACCCTACACCATTTTTATGGACGGGAGGGCTCAGTTTGGCGCTGTCCGGATAAACCACTTCGTCTTTCGCGCGTTTCCGGGGATCGACTATGTATAGTGTAGGATGTTTATCCGGATGTATACGCTGGGGCAACAGCCAGTTCGTCGCAAGTGATGGCTTGACTTGGCTTTGTGCCCATTTTTATTTGAGCGTGGGCCATCGAACTCGTGGTGATGGACTTGGAAAGCGCCGTTCGCTCTTACCACTGTGCTCCTCTGGCATGTGCCACTCAGAATCTCCCCTCCAGTTTGGACGCACGTGTCCTGGGAGCCGCAGCGTCAGTTCCGCGAATACGGGCCATGTGTCTTTCGCACGTGTTGCGTAACACACCTTGACCTGTTCTGGACTGAGCACGAACACGTTAATAATGGGAGATCATTCGTTTGTTGGAGACGACTGGGACGGCGCAATGAGTTCTCCATGGAAAACAAAGGGAATTGTATCGGTGTGCACATGCAACGGTCAGCTCGAACGATACTGAAAAGCCGAAGCCAACTCACTTTTACTGTAGCTGCTGGAATATTTGCCGCTGCTGGAACGTTTCTCGCAGCTAATGTAGCTAATCGTACAGCTACCGTGGTTTTGGCTACAGGGTTGTGATGCGGATGTCGGCAAGCCGATGACTAATAATATGCGTGGATATATGGCCAGGTTGTAGTCAGCCAACAGCAGTGTGTACAGACCCTGACGTCGAACAGCTTCCACCAGTTGGCAGCGACACGCTTTTCAAGATCGTCGTGCGTGTGCTTCGTTGACAGTAGTAACGTTGAGAGCTGGAGTCGGGCGCCGGCTGGCATGGAGAGTCGCCCATGCGCCAGGGCTGCGATATGTACACTTTTGCCAGCAGCTCTTGAGTTCGCGTACAGTATAGTCTATTTCTGAAAATATTAAAAATCTTTTGGCATTTTTCACAAAATAGTCATACCGGTTTTAAAACCGGTATCTCAAAGAAGGAGCCTTGTATTCCGGTGGAGGCTTCAATTAGGCATGTCTACGCTACCCGATTGCGCAGTCACGGATCGTTCCTCTTGGCTGACGGTCTCCTCACCGCACGCAGACGAAGAGCTGTTGGTCTCGTGCCCATTTCAGCATGTTCCGCCGCCGGTTGACCACCTTGGCCTCTGCCACGCCCGCGTGGGTGCGCCCCGGATCGCACGACTACCTCAAGGAAGTGCTCGAGAGCCGCGTGTACGATGTCGCGCACCAGACGCCGCTCATGCCGGCTCCGTCGCTTTCCAAGACACTGCCGGGCAACTGTAGTCTGTACTTGAAGCGCGAGGTGCGTGCATCTGAGCCTTGTTCCGAACTACAGAACGTTGAGCTGATGCCGATGACTTGACGAAATAGGATCTGCAACCGACATTCTCGTTCAACCTTCGCGGCGCGCACAACAAAATCGCCAATCTCACACCCTTGCAAAAGGAACGCGGCATTGTCGCGTGTGCTGCTGGCAACCACGCACAGGTATTGTGGCGACATACGAATGGCATGCTTTGCGCATGCAACGATGACTGTGCTCATGATCGCACGTGGTCGTAGGGTGTGGCGTACTCAGCCGCGAAGTTGGGCATTGACGTCATCATTGTTGCTCCCCTGGGAACCACACACAACAAAGTGAGACCTTGCCGTGTTTTGAACGGAGTCGTCAGTATCGCATTGACCATTCGCGTGCTTTGGTTAGTTTGCGCTGCCACGAAGCAACAAGATCAAGTTTGTCGAGCATGGCTCGGACTTTGAGGCTTCGCAGGTACACTCAGCGCTGTTACCATGCCATACACGGGGAGCATGCAGTGATATCAAGCTTGATTGTAGAAAGAAGCCTTCCGCATCGCACAGAAGGAAGGTCGGTCGCTCGTGCACCCTTTCGACGATCCGCTCGTGATTGCTGGAAACGGAACGGTCGCCATGGAGATCCTGAAGGAGGTGAGCCTTTCCATATACTGCCATCGAAGACAACAATCTGACTCTGATGAACTTGTCTTCAGACCTCTGGCAGCTGGCCGGATGCGATTTTCGCCCCTGTGGGCGGTGGCGGTTTGATCTCTGGCATTGCTGCGTTCGTGAAGGAAGTCGCACCGTCGGTGAAGATCATTGGTGTGGAGACCGAAGGAGCGACGCTGCTGCAGGAATCGCGCAAGCAGAAGCAGTTGGTGACCTTTACCAATCCCAATCGATTCGCGGACGATGTCGGCATTCGATCGCTTGGCGTGGAGAACTACCGCCTCTGCAAGGACCTCGTTGACGAAGTCATCACGGTCACGACGGATGAGATCTGTGCTGCCATCAAGAACATCTTTGGCGATACGCGATCGCTCATGGAGCCGTGCGGTACGGACTCAAGCAATGAGCTTTTTCAAATGGACTGGGCCGGGCTGATGATGGAGTTTGCTGCAGGTGCCATCAGTGTCGCTGGTGTGAAGAAGTACGCGCAACTTCACAACGCGCAGAACGAGAAATACGTGGCGGTGCTGGCTGCAGCCAACATGGACTTTGATCGTCTGCGATTCGTCACGGAGCGGTGCGTTCCTTTTCTTTTGACTCACGGTGCTGCTGCAGTGTACTGACGGGGATATCGCTTTAGTTCGGATGACCGTGAACGCTTCATGTCGGTCAAGATCCCGGAAGTTAAGGGCAGCTTCAAGCGCCTGTATGATTTGATCTGTACGTTCAACGCACTGTGGAAATGTGCTCAACAGCTACAGACTGGATTGACATCTTCTCTGTTTACTACAGTCCCTCGCAATGTGACAGAGTTCACGTACCGCATGAGCTCCCAGCACGACAATGTCGCGCAGATCTGCATGAGTATCCAGACCAAGACCCCGGAGGAGTTCACGGAGTTTGTGGCCTCGATCAACTCCCAGGACGGCATGCACGTCGCTGATCTGTCAGAGAACGAGCTGGCCAAGTCCCATCTGCGCCACTTGGTCGGCGGTCGCGCTGCTGACGTACGTTTCTCTCGTGGCTTGGCGTGTCTGCAACCGGCTGGCTCATGAATGATATGCGATTCCAGGTCCCCAACGAGCGTCTCTTCCGCCTAGAATTCCCCGAACGCCCTGGAGCTCTGAAGGACTTCTTGGACTCTCTTGAGTACGTTTCTACTCACTCGTTCGCTCTCTGGTTCATGGTGGAACGATGAGCTCACGTGTGTGTTTCTCTCTCTGCAGCGACAAGTCGGCGCGCTGGAACGTCAGTCTGTTCCACTACCGCAACCACGGCGCCGACATCGGCCGCGTGCTCGTGGGCTTCCAGGTGCCTTCGCAGGACGACGCCCCGTTCGTGGCGTTCCTGCAGCAGCTGGGCTTCAACTTTGTGGAGGAGACGGCCAATCCGGCCTATACGCAGTTCCTCATGTAGAGATCATCTTCAACACCATCACTCCTAAGTACGCCCTCATAAAGTTCGCACCATTCGGTAATTTTCTCCCAAGGATACAGCGAATTTATAAAATTTGATGAGGGAGCCCTCTCCCCTCCGCTCCGCTCCCCTTCGCTTCAACAAGCTGGGGGAGGGAGCAAAGGTAATTTACGGCCGCCCAAAGCCAAAGCGTGGTATTTTTTGTTCTGCAACCGGCGGGGGGAGCACACGCGAGCCGCGGCGGACGGGAAGGAAAGCTTCTATCGCAGGCGGAAGAACGGAGAACACGCGCGAGCAGTCAGTGCGGTGAGACAGAGAGACGCAGAGGCCCCTTGCGCGTCGTCAGTGAATGCAGGCAGGCCTGGCGTACGGCGCTCTGCCCGGGGGGGTCATCCGGTCGCCCCCCAACGCGGACGAAAAGAAACTGATCGAGCTGCTCACGCGCGCACCCGATGCGCGTCTTGTGACGTTGCTCAAATGCATCCAGAGCTGGCAGTTTGAGGGCCAGGCCGATATCTACAACTGGGTTCCGGTGTTGGACAAGCTGCAGACGCTGCTGCGCACAGCGGTCGCGCAGTGCCCGCGATTGATTGTCGTGCCTGCGCGCACGAGTGCAACATCGACGGCGGCTGCGGAAACTGCGACTGCAACTGCATCTATTAGCAAGGAGAAGGGCGAGCCCAGCGGCTGTACGGATGATCTGGAGCTGGAAATGACCGAGCAAGTGTATCAAGTGCTGCGATTTACTGCGATCTTGCTTGAAAACGCCTCCAACAAGCACATGTACACATCGATTGAGGTGAGAATAACGCTTGTTGGAGTTGATCAGCGTGCAGATGGCTGACAATTGCAATGATTTGGCTTGTAGACCGTCGTGAACTTCCTTGGTGCTCGCAATGATCGGATCGTATTTGAAGCCACACATGTGCTGGCCATGATGACGTTGCCGCCACATGCACATCGCCACGCGACAGATCCTTCACCGTATATGGAGACCAATGCCTCGCGCAATAGCTTGATGCGAAGACGCTTGCTGACAGTCGCCAAGGGTCAAGGCGCAGCCAACAGCAGCATGGATCTTGTGGATTATTTGCGCTCGAATGCGACGAATAAGGAGTGTTCTTTCCAGTTTTACGGTGAAGAGAACAGCTCCCATGAACCCAATGCTCAAGTTGTGACCATTCGCATCCCGCCTTTTCAAGCGTGCGAAGATGACGAGCGAACGGACCTTTTATCAGCGCCAGCGGCATGCGCGGCGGCGAACACATGTGAAGTATTGATCCAGCAGTACCACGTCCCCGTAAAGTACCACTTCTCCTTGTTCACCAAAATTCGTGAATGTTATGCGGCAAGATCCAAACGTTCCAAGGAAGCCATTGTGGTTGAGAGAATGTATGCTCTCGTGGCGCTCTTCTATGCTTTTGGTGAATCATGGGACGTCACCAACTACATCGAACAGAGTCCAGAGTTGACTCGAGGTATTGTGGAGCTTATTCGAGTGGAAATCTATGATACTATTCCAGTTCAGGTTCGTGTGGGTGCCCTTCAAGTGTTGACGGCATTGGTACACGACCGCATTGGTCGTGGTGGTGGAATTGGTGTGCTTGGTCGACAGTCAAATGTGCTATCGATTCTTGGCGTTACAAAAGGAACCCCGCATGGAGTGTTTCCATCGCTGGTTCGATTCTGTATGGCAGAACTGGGCAACGTTTCGTTGGCGGTAATTGGAAAAGGAGGTGGTTCCCCGACCGAAAGACGACCTGACGCCGATTCAAGTGCCACTACTCTAGCACCGGAACCGGACAATGATATGGATATGTCACTTGCAGTTGCATTTGTTCAGGCAACGGCGGATCTTCTGTCTGCTGAAGAAGCCGATATTGTGAGCATGACAGCTTTTCGTGACATTGACGCTAGTTCACAGGATGCCAAATTATACTGGGCAGAGGCTGTTCTTAGTCTTCTTACTGCTGTGGTAGCAATCCAGTCAGGCGCCGCGGTGTTAACGGAGAATGGCGTCATTCCTGCACTTCTTCACGTGATCACTACTCCAGCAGTGAGCTCGTATCATTTGACATTGATCACGCAGTGTGTTCAAGCCTTAGAAACGACAGTGAACAACCATGCATCAGCTGCTGCATTATACCGTGATTTGAATGGTGTTGGAATCATTATTGATCGTCTAATGGTCGAATGCTCAAGTATTTCAACTGCATCATCACCAGGAGTGCTAACTCCTTCGCTCTCCGAGACAAATGTGGTCTTTTTGGTAGCATTATTGATTGCGTTATCAACTTCATTTCACTCACAGGGAGTAATGACGGCCGGAGCAACTAGTCGTGTGATCAGAGAAGGAAGCGTCTTGAGCAAGGTTCTGACTAAAATCCTGGGTCATATTGACACGTTTGGACCTGTTTTATTTTCGCAGGCTGCTGTTGTCGTGTCGGACGTTATCAACAATGACCCAAGTAGCGTGAATCATGTGCATTCCAGCGGAATCGCGGACGTTTTGCTGAAAACCCTTACGCGATGGGATGTGTCGGAGCTGTATCCATCGAACATGATTCTACCTCCATGTTCCCAACTAGCTATTGCTATACCCTCGGTGCTGAATGCATTGAGTCTGACTACTTCTCACGCGGAAAAAGTCGCCAAGTATGATCCATTGCTGTATTTACTGGATATGTTCGCGTCTCCTCAATACACTGAAGACGAAACTACAAATTGTTTCCAAGGTGATGTGCCTTCTATTGTTGGAACCGGCATATTTGAACTGGTGCGACATGTTCCGAGTTTCCAGAACGCAGCAATTCTTGCTTGTGTAAAAGCGTTGAAAAAGATCACGCGCTTCGGGGAAGAAATATTGGTGAAACATTCAAGCACTTCCGAAAATGGAATTATATTGCGAATGGCTATTCATTTGTCAGATTTGCTGGAACCTGTGTTATCCAAATCGGAGCATGCGGCATTTTTCGCAGATCACAGTGGAGTCCAGCTGCTCTTAAAACTGTATCATCTGATTTTGCCAACAGGAGCTTCATTTATCTCAAATAACCTGGGTGATGGACGGAGTCATGACAACAATAGTTCGCCGAGCCATCACGCTGCAGCGCAGTCCATTACGCTTGCACTTCACTCATTTGCTTCTCAGCAGCCAACAAGTATGCTGACGGCTATTATTCAGGAAGTTACCATGCAACTGGACTCATTAAAGTCCGCACGCACAGCGATTGGATTATCGTGGTCATTCAGCGAGAGTGAAGAAGGAGCAGAGGGTATTCTTTGCCCATTGCCCGAGCTCTCTGTTCCATTTGGCGAAAAAAGCACGATTGAAATTGTTGAGGGAACTTCACGAAATGATAAGATCGAAGCCGTGGGAGTTTATTTGCGTGTTCTCGCTACTATTGAATGGCAGTGTGCTCTTTTGATTTGGACCATTCAAGTTGTTCAGAGCCATTTGCAGTGCCGTCGGTGGTTTACTGAATTTTCTTCGAAACCAACGCAACAAATCCTGTCCAGATTGTTCAGTGTCGATCGCTCTTGTCAGTATGAGCGTGCAAAGCTGGCATCCTTGCACCAAGTACCAAGCGATGTAAAAACAGGAAAGGATGAAACGTCGGTGTCATCACAATCTCGTGCGTCTGAGAAAAGAATTGCTACGAGTGTGTGGAAAGTTGGTTCGTTATTGCTGTTACGTTTCACCATTGTGATGCGAAATCTGCTGAGTGCTTACGGCAAAGCGTTTCTTTCGGCGCCATTACGTCGTGGGGATGAAAATGGAGCACTTCTTGCACCTCATGCACGAGCACTTGCCAAAACAGTTGCAAATATATTGAATGGACATCTGCGTTATGTGCTGTCTGAAAATCGAGCAAATGAGATCGATGAATTCACCAGACAGTATTATTTAACATTCTTGCTTGAAACCTTCGTCTGCTGCGTCATTGGCAATAAGAAGAATCATGCTAACACCTTGGTGCTTGTCGAATTAATGAAACCAACAGCACTCCCACCTCCAATCGTCAAAACTGAGCAAACGTTGCACCAAGATGAAAGTATGGGCCAAGAGATCTCGACAACAGTTCAGGTCTCAAGTAATGACCAAAGCATTCCAGATACACAAATCTCTTCGATTCTTACCATTATTGGCGAGTTTTTCACGATTTGCCTGCGCGCCGATAAAAATGATGAGGGATTTGTGGTGCCATCAAAAATGGACTTGTCATCATTCCGTGTTGCTGCTCGAGCTTTGCGCAAGCTATCAGACTTGAGTAATATCTCTAAGTCGCCATTAACGTCTGCTCTCATCGTGAATGAGGAATCTTCTCTGCCGTCGATTGAGCTTGAAGGACGTTTTGACCCGAGGAAGTTAACAGTGCAGCTACATTGTATGTGTACTCAAACGCTTCTTGCCATATGGAACCATCAAAATTTTGTTAATTTGCCAATTGAAGGGTACATTTCGGAAATGTTACCTGTAGCAGTGACTTTGCTGAAAAATCGATTGGATCAGGATGATGCAAATGTTGAATCTGCATCGACTCGTGGCATTGAAAGCGAGTTTGAATTTGGTCGACGACAGGGTTTTGGATTTGGGCGAGAAACCACTGATGGAAGTGATATTGATTCCCTTTCACTAAGATCGGCACTTTTTGGCGGTTCAAGCAGTCGCTTGTCTGGACGTGCAAACCCACGTGATTTTGCAGTTGACCCTCGGATTGTTGAAAGCCTCACAGCAATGGGTTTCACTAGCTCCCGCGTTGAGCATGCTATTAGGAGAATTCAAGTTAACGACGTGGAATTGGCAATGGAATGGATCCTTTCTCACCCTGAAGAAGATGAAAACGAGGAAGAAGAAATGGGAGATGACGCGGATGTTTCTTTGGAAGTGCCTATGGAAGATGCAGCAGCTGATTCTGATGCGAAAACTCAAGAAAAACTGTTATTTGAGCTCTACGGCAAATTGCGCGATACTTATGAACAAGTTTGCTTCTCGATCTTACAAAGCCAGTCGAGTTATTTTGTTCCGATTTCAGCCAACGAAGAACCTAAGAGCGCTTCAGGCGAGCTTTATCGCGGACAGCATTTCGTGATGACTGTTGCTGAATATTTGTGCTTCCTCTGCCGCCAATCTGATAGTGAGCGTAGACTTGTGATTTCGCGCCTTACTTGTGCTATTCTTGAATGGTTTGAGACTGATGTCGATCGTAATCATCGGTCCATGGCTATGTTGGCTATGCTTAGCCATGTTTTGGCGCTGGTATTGCGATTGGATGTTGGATCGCGGGCGGTTTTGCAAGAAGAATCGCCTCATTGTGTGCAGAAGCTGCTTGATTTTGTGTCCAATATTTCGCGCGATTCTCAATTGCGGATCGTCGTGGCTCCTGTATTGCTAGCCGTCGGCGCGCTTGTTGGGGACAAAACGGCAGCAGACACAGTAAAGCCTGATCAGGTTGTCGATGCTGCAGATTCGGTTAAACACAGAGAACTTGAGTTTCAAGAACGCCTGATGAACATATGTATGCTCCTTTTGAAACATATAGCAGCTCCTATAACTGGTGGCGTTCGTAACCAGCTGAACTCAAATATTGCACATGCTATTTGGCAGCTTTTGGCTCGCTTGACCCTAAATTATGAACTTGCCAGCTCCTTTTTCAATCGTGGTGGCATTGATGACATCTTAACCATCAGTGATGAAAATATTTTCCCAGGATACTGTGAGTTGACCTGCACGCTGTTATTACAAGTCATGGAATCACCAGAAGTTTTGCAGCAAATGATGGAAGAAAATATTTTACAAGCGATGTCAAAATTATCAACTCGCTATGGCTCTCCTAGCCAGATGCGTTTTACTCCACGTGCGTTGCTGATGGAAGTCGCGCCTATTGCTGCCCGTAATGAGGAGCTGTTTCTCAAGGCGCTGCAAAATACCATATCCATGAAGAAAAGTGACTCAGGGCGGGTGTATGTGGTACCGAAAAAATCACGCCCAGAAGGATCCAGCTCTGTGCAAACTACCAGTGATCCGACGGAGCTGAGTCATCAACTTTCCGATGAGGCTAAAGACAAAAAATCAACAAACCATCACAAAGTGCCTAAAGGACACAAGCATCAAGCTCAAATGATTATCCACAAAATCATTGATAAGATTCAATCACTCTGGGAAATCGAAAAAACTAGTTCCAAGAACGACGAAAGCAATTCTCAAGAAGGAAGCGCCAGTGAAGATACACAGCCTGTGGTTTGTGTTGGCATGTACTTGCGTTTTCTGGTTCACTTGGTTACGTTTTTCCCCGTTTGTGCTACTGTTTTGGCAAAGGCAAAGTACAACGCATCAAATGGCGTTGCTCGTGACACCTTTATCCGTACTGTTTTGATGGAGTTTCTCCCGTCGAAGGATCTTTGTCAGTTTGCGGCTTTGCGCAAATCCTTGCGAGAAGGCGGCTTGTATGGAAGCAACGCTGGCTTGGCGGAAGGAGGAGCAGAAATATCTGCGTCTGAAGCGGTTAAATTTGTTGACAAGCGTACGCGAGAACGTGTGCAAAATGCACATCGGTTGCTTGTCGGCATTGGTAGCCACTCGGGTGAAGGGTCGAAGTGCATTATTATGGAGTTAGTTAGATTGCTTCAAGAGTGGCCAAGTGGAGCTGTCGAGCAGCACATTTCTTTGGATTCAGATATCACTATTTCCGATGAGCTGGCACTCAGCAAACTCCATGCTTGGTCTGGTTTAATCATGAGTATTTTGTGGCCCAAAGGGTCCTCCAAGGGCTTCGCGTGGGATAAAGTCGTCTTAGGTGGTGGACTCAAAGGAAAGCATTCATTTGTGACACTACTTGCTGAAGCTTTACGAAAGATTGATTTGGCTCATCCACTAGCCCACGCTACATGTTCCATGCTGTTGCGACCATTGGCGACCTTAACTCGATCGTTTGTAACGCACCGTGTCCGCCGTTTGCTGAAAAAACGGCATTCTTCGTCGAGTGAAAATGAAGCAATTCCTTTAACCTCTCACTCACCCGATGTTACGCCCTCTACGATGCTGGATCATTCCAGCTCTAATGACCAGGTTAGCCAGCATCCGGTTGAAACAAGCTCGATTATTACCAATCGTCCGGAAGGCACCGCTGATCTTGTTCCTAGTGTGTCCAATGTTGGGGATGATATCGGTGATATTACGATGCAATCTCCACAGTCACTAGAAGACGATCACGAGATGTTGGATGGTGATGGTGGTGAAAGAAGCGACGATGACGATGCAAGTGAGCGAAGCAGTGTTTCGGTTCGATCAACTGATGACGGTGACGATGACGAAGAGGACGAAGACGAAGACGATGGGGAAGATGACGAAGATGAGGATGAAGAAGAGGATGATGAAGATGATGAAGACGATGACGACGACGAAGATGAAGACGATGAAGATGAGCGAATGAATCTGCGAATTCTCCGCCGACGTGATGGCAGCAGTGCAAATCGTCGGGTTTCTGGTAATCGTCTCTGGGGTTCTCTTGATGCGGAGCTTTCAATTCTTGATGCTTTGGATGAAGTTGATGAAGAAGAATTTTCATATCCAAATTTACTTGACGACGAGGCCTCCTTTGCGGATGAGCAACGTAGACGAATTCGGCGGGCTGCTCGCGCTAATGGTACTCTTGCTGGTTCAAGTGAAGACAATAATTCAAGTAGACCAAGCTCCACTTGGAATGATGAACGCATTGTTCGATCCGTAATGGGTGCGAGTAATTTGAGTTCCAGCGGAATAGATACGCAAACAGACGTAATTCCATTCGTTAGCGACGACGGAGATAATGAGTCTGAAGAGCAATCAGGCGAGTCGTTGCCAGATACTACACGATTTCCCCTCGGACAGCGTGATAGTGCTGCTGGTACAGCTATGCTTTTGCAGTTCATCGAAGATCTCCCTGGTGTTGAAGACGAATTCTTGTTTGATTCACTTGATTCACGTGGTGCAAGAGGTCACAGATCTCGCAGTGATCATCGCCATAATCGTGGAGCCGCAAGTGGCTTAGACATGTCTGCATCTTCTATCACGCACCCGCTATTGCGCTCTGATAACACCGCACATGCAGCTGACAATGAAGGAGACCAAATGCCTGATCGTCTTGGTTTACCTCGACATTCTTCATTGCTGCGTGAGCTCCAAGAACTGACCGAGCATGTGCAAAATCAAATGCCGTTTTCATTTGGTGGATCTCGAGCTCGGCTTGGCTTAGGGGGGATTGCGCGTGAGCCGCTTCATCGAGGAGGAGGTGGACGAGCTCGCCCGCCAAGTCGCAGTAATCGATTATCTGCAGTATCGAATCTTTTGAGCGAATTCTCACTTGATATCCCAGCATCTTCCCAGATGCGACTCCATGATTCACGAATTGACTCACAATTTCGCCATTATGGTTTGGGTGCTAGCCAAGTATTTGGTGGGCATCGGGCATCTAGAGGTGATACTGGCGATGGAAACAGCATTTCTGTTTGGGGTCCTCCTGGTGCTTCCAGAGAAGTAAACATTCGATCCATGGTATCTCGACTGGAGCAACGAATTGGTGAAGTTTGCACTGAAGTTACGAATGATGATCAAACGTCGCCGTCTGCTCCTCGCAATAATGAAAACTTAAACGAAGATGAGTTGACCACCGAAGATCAAGAGCATGATGCACACAGTACGACTGAAGCAGAAAGCATGGTTATGGATGAACTTAGTGGTCCGATCGATTCAACTGCAACTGAAGACACAAACACTGTTCACAATATTCTAGATGCCTCTCGCCATGACTCAGCCACACCAGCAGATGACCAAATTGAGTCTAGCGAAGTGGCGTCAGATACTGCATCCGTTTTAGCATTAGCGAGTACTTTTGGTGAATCCTCACTTCAGTCTCCGGGCGATACGGACAACGATCACAATACTTTGGATGCAGTTGCTCCAACTCCAGCGCAAGGTTTCGACACGGAAGTTCATGAAACTGACAACGCAAGTACTGATCAAGATGTATCAAACACTGCTCCACCCCCGGCACCTGTCAATGCCTCAAGTGGATCCATGCTGAATTTTACCCTTGATTTATCTAGTTTCCAAGCGCCTTCTAGCAGTGCAGGAAGTGTGTCTGACCTTGGTTCGACTGCACCTGATCGCTCAATAAATTCCCTCGAATCCCATGAAGAGACAAAATCTGAAACTGAAGTTGAAGGATCCAGAAGCTTGAATGAAGCGACGATAACCGAAGCAACCAGTGGGTTTGTGTGCCCTGAAGGAATTGACCCTGAGGTTTTTGATTCACTGCCGCCTGACATGCAAGCCGAAATTATTGCGCAATCTGCCCCTGCCAATGCACCGTCCTCTGCGGGTGGTAGTGTTGCAGCTACCGTTGGATCCGAAAGCTTTTCGCAAATGGATCTCGACATGGCAAATTCTAGCTTTGACCGTGAAACGCTCGAAGCCTTGCCTGCAGACATTCGTGCGGAAGTGCTGGCAAATGAGCGCCGTGAAAGGGAAGCGGTGGCTGCAGCTGCAGCTGAGCCAGCAGCTGATATTTCTCGTGCCCAGGAAATGGATAATGCATCGTTCGTGGCTTCGCTAGCACCAGAACTACGTGAAGAAATCTTGGTGACATGTGATGATGCATTTTTGCAAACCCTTCCATCTCTGGTGCGAGCTGAGGCAATGGTATTGCGCGAGCGAGTCGCCTTTCGATCCACTTATCGTGAGCCAGATCACGACCGATCAAGAGCTCGCGGCGCTGAAGGTGAAAATGGAGATTTATTTCGACGACCGACACTTCGTCGAATGTTGACTTCCCAAGGTGATGATGGATTAGGTGGCAGTGGCCGTCGATCAGGACGAAGAAGCTTCTATTCAGATGGAACCATTCGTCGATCCAGTCGACGAGATACTGGCCACGGTAATGACAGAGCTTATACCGGAAAACTTCGGGTTGATCGTGACGAAGAAGAAGACGAACATGATCGTATCTTCGATGATCGCTGTGTAAAAAGCCTCCTCCGCTTGCTGTTCATGGCTCAGTCCGTCATTCACAATCGTGTATTCCAGCGTCTTCTGGCCAACATCTGTTTGTATCCATTGACTCGACAGAGCATTCGCACCAATATACTTCGCATCATATCCTTGCCGCTCGATAGGCCGTTGATGTCGACTGCACCAGAGGACAAAGACGACAGCTTCCCCCCATTGGCTCTTTACGGATGCAGTGGCAGTGAAAACAGAGTGTTCAGCGATAAAGAGAAGCTGACAATACCTGGGGATGTTGTGAATCGAACGCTCCATGTGCTCGTTTCTCTAGCCAAATACAACCCACGGTTCACCGTTGAGCTGCTCCAGGCTCATGGAATGCGCCGCACAGAGTCCGTCGATGTCGGTGGTGTTTCCAAGACCCCGCTTCAAGATGAAAGTGGAGTGGCAGTTTTGATCGAGCTACTGGCACATCCTGTCATTTATCGAAACGGCTCAAACTTGGATACTCTACTTGAATTGATCGAACTCGTTTTAGCACCTCTTCAACGGTTTTCTACGCGGAAGGAAGGAGAAGAAACCAAGGAGGAAGAAGACAATGTTGATCCGTCCGTAGCTGCAAGAGAGCGAGGCGAGTGGGTCACTGTCCCTCCGCTTGAGCTTGATGCAAGTCGTATGAATGAACTTGTTCGTATTTTGGGCTTGGATATTTGCACGCCTCAAATGCAAGAGCGCACAATAGCAATTTTGCGTCTTCTCAACCGTGTCGCTGGTGCAAGCAACCGGCAGCTCGTCATGGATGCTCTCGTTCGTCAAGCAAGCGCGCTCGCTAACACGTGTCGATACGAACCTACTGACAGCAATACTCATTATGAATCTTCAGCTGTTTTGCGGTCGGCTCAAGATGAGTTGCAGCTGCTTCGACTGCTCCACACCCTTTCTGACGTCTGCGGAGCCACCGGTTCCTTTACAGAGTGCTGCCGTACTATTGGATTGGATCCCCTGTGGGACGCTTTGAGTGCGTCTCTCGAAGATGCAAGATCGAACGGCGGTCTAGAGGATCTCGAAGCGACGGCGACAAGTGCTAGCGGTATTGCTGTACCTCCGCCAGCAACAGTTGCGGATGATGATTCGGCGGACGGCATGGTCATTGAGGGTAAGAGCGCGGGTGCATCGTGCGCCATGGCTGCTCTTTTGGCCCGATTCCTGCCAATGGTGGAGGCATTCTTTGTGGTGAATGCGCGTGATGCAGCCTCAATGTCTTTGAAAATGCCTGATTCATTGGAGCGCGAAGAGGCCGTCGTGGCTGCGTTGCGACTTGGCGGATTGGACAGCGCCCAACCAGCAGCATCATCGGAAGCAGCTGGCGAAGCTGACGGATCCAAGCCACCATCATCGGAGGGTGGTTCGTTGGTTCTTCCTCTGCACCGGACGCTGTCTCGCACGCTTTCTGAGCCGAGCGAGACAATGCGGTTGGCTAATTTCGTTGCTGCCAACCGAGTGTTGCTCAACACGCTGGTGCGCGAAAAACCGTCGTTGCTGGAGACTTCTCTGGCTGCGTTGATCAAGATGCCCCGTTGCCGAGCCTATCTGGACTTTGACAACAAGCGCACGTACTTCCAGAGCGCCATGAAGAGACTGCGGCAGACAGCGCTGCGCAGCCACGGTGGCGGCAGCTCTTCCGTTCGTATTCCTGTGCGCCGCGACCACATTTTCGAGGACTCGTACTACGCGCTGCGCATGCGCAGTGGTGCAGAATTGCGGCGCAAGTTGCATATCTCGTTCACGGGTGAGGAAGGCATTGACGCTGGCGGTGTCACGCGTGAGTGGTACATGATGCTGGCCCGCGAGATGTTTAATCCGAACTACGTGCTGTTCACCTCGGCCGCGGACTCGCCGACCTTTCAGCCGAACCCGCTGTCGTACGTGAACAAGGACCATCTGAGCTACTTCGAGTTCGTGGGCAAGGTGCTGGGCAAGGCCGTGGCCGACGGCCAGCTGCTGGACGCGCATTTCACGCGCTCGTTCTACAAGCATATCCTGCAGATCCCGATCTCGTACCACGACATGGAGGCCATCGATCCTGAGTATTACCGCAATCTTCATGCCATTCTGGACCACCCAATTGCGGATCTGGGTCTGGACCTGACGTTCTCGGCCGAGAATCTGAATTTCGGCAAAGTGGAGATCGTAGATCTGATTCCGAATGGCCGGCATATCGCAGTAACCGACAGCAACAAGCTCGAGTACGTGCAGCTGGTGACGCACCACCGCATGGCCACGGGTATCCGCCAGCAGATCGATGCGTTCCTGCATGGTTTCCACCAATTGGTGCCGCCGGAGATGATCGCGATCTTTAATGAGAACGAGTTAGAGCTACTGATCTCGGGCATGCCGGAGATCGACATTGACGATCTCAAGGCCAATACGGAGTACGCCAACTTTAAGCCCACGGATTCGGTCATTCGCTGGTTCTGGAATGTGCTCTACACGTTCACGCACGAAGAGCGCGCGCTGTTTTTGCAGTTCGTGACAGGCACGTCCAAGGTCCCGCTCGAGGGGTTCAAGGCGCTGGAGGGCATGCGCGGCACGCAGAAGTTTAACATCCACAAGGCGTTTGGCAATCCCAACGCGCTGCCGTCGGCCCACACATGGTACGTGAAGCTTCCCTATGGAGTGGCTGCATGCTGAATCACCTGCTAACGCGTCTCTTGCTTTGTTTTTGTTTCTGCAGCTTTAACCAGTTGGATCTGCCGGACTACGAGAGCGAGGATAAGCTCAAGCAGCGGCTTCTGCTGGCCATCCGCGAAGGCTCTGAGGGCTTTGGCTTCGGCTAGACGACATATCGTACGATTGCGTTTCTGTTAGTGGGAGAAAGAGAGAGTTATATACACATCTGCATGAACAGTTCAAGAGTTGCTGTTGCTTTCGCCGCAATCAAACGAGTCATCATTAGCCTTTCGTCTGGAGCTAATGATTCCCCACGACTTCAGACATAAGCCGGCCATCTCAGGCCAAAACAACTCTGTCTGCACTAAGTGGTGTGCGCATTACGCGAAGAAGATCTCAACCCGACGAATCAGATCGCGCCCACCAGCAGCTCCACAACCGTCCAGACGTTCGTGTCTTCTCCTGTGAGAGGGACACAAAGTCGGCCTATCCATCAACGAGCAACTCGATCCTACCGGACGATGGAGCTTCCTAAAAGTTGGGGTGAACATCGTTCCGAGATATTCTTCAATCGCCTACGTCAACCGCATTTCCTGGTACGCGCAGCTCGCTCCCCCGACCCAGAAACGCACGCAACAGAGCGTCGTCTTTCAGCCACTTGGCATTACTGTTCTGAGCCCGACAGAGCGTCAACTCGCTGGCTTCAAAACTGAAAGATAGCCGACTGCAGGCCCCGCACGTTGTCAGTAAGCTGGACCTGAACGGGGAACGCTGTGCGTTCGCCATACACTGCGCACCACATTAACATTATACCTTCTTGCTGGTTTCTGGGAAGCCGGAGCTTTCTGCTCGATGGGAGCAGGAAGGACATCATGTTAGACGGGAGGCATTTTAAACGTTTTAGCATGTTGATTGCTGTATATCCATGGGTTAATCAAAGGCACTAAGACCCACGACGGTGGTGATGGAGCGGAGCATGAAGTCCAAGTCGATTATCAGCTCCAGCCCAATCGGTGATGATGATGGTGATGGGGATGCTGGTGGCGACGTAAGATCAAAAATAGTCCAAGCCACCGACACTGAGCGACCCATTGTCCTCTCCAGTGCGATCGCGTGCAAGCTCTCCATAGCTCTCTGACTCCATACAGTGCGCGAGTGGTTTGATCTAGAGCTCCCAAAAGCTCTCCCCGATGCACGTTCCTGTCAAGCAAGGGCATGGTGAGACTCAGGTGCTGTACGGCTGCATACAAAAGCCACTTACCACCGTCTTGAGCCCGTGAAGCGTTGGTTTCAGACTCACTGGATGGTGTTGTCACAAGAGCCGCTTTGTTCGGAAGCTCAACCAACACCTGAATCGCCTTGTCCATAGGACTGAAATTGTCTCCAAGACACCAAGCAATCGTCTCTGCTGGCCGCATTTTCTCAAACGCTTGGTCGGCGATCCCTTGGCGCAACAAACGGCAGGTTGTGGCTCCGTCGTCCAGCCAGTTGCCATCAAGATCTCGTGCGAGATACACTTTAAAGTCGCTCTGGCCAACCAAACAGTCTTGGCTCCATGGTCCGTCCTCCAGAATGGCCTGCTGCGTTGCGCCCACTTGCGAATCCGGCTGAATCTCGACAGCGAAGACGCCGCATCGGTCGTACACCGCGCACTTGACCATCACCATGCTTCTTCGTTCCGCTTGTAATTCTGCTGGTAAATCAATTTGCGTCGATGCAAAATCTGGGAAAGGTGAAGAAGAAGAAGGACCAGTTGGCTCAGAAGCATGGAATCGCCCCCAATGGAGTCTTCGGAGACGACGGAGGGGAACTCCGAGTGGGTCAAGTACGCAAAGGCGGCGGCTGCGGGTGCAATCCTCCTCGGCGGCGCCGAACTCATGTCCCCGTTTATCATCCCTGTATTGGGCTACGTCGTCCCAACGCTCAGGACTACAAGCGGCACGATGAAAGCTGTGAAATGGGCTGCGTACGCGGGGCCTGCTGGTGCAGCAGCCATCCCGTTGATTGGTCTGGCTGCAGGAGCTCTTGTCCCGAGTGCGATGTCGTTCTTCGGCATCGTCATTCCAGGAGTGGGGACGATGCACGCCCCCGGCGGCGTGGCAGCCACGCTCCAGCACCTCTCGGCTGTGTTTACGACTGGAACTGCAGCCGCCACCGGAGGTGTCTGCAGTGCAGTCGCTGGCGCTGCAGCTTCATTTGGTATTGGTGCAGCCGCCGCCCCAGCCGCGTGCGTTGGTACTGCTGCTGCTTTGGGGGCCGCCGCCGGTGCCGCAACGACTGCCGCTTGGTCTCGTATGTCAGGCGATTCCGAGTCCAAGCGCAGCCAGGTCATGTTGTAATTTCCAATGGGAGAGCGACCTGTTGGTCCATGCGTTTGGCTTTGATGTCGTGTTCACGTCGTCTCGTTGAGGCTGGAAATCGTCATTGGAATACAGAGGCGACTTGCTGTGTTCCCACTTCCGACTGACCGCCACCATGTCGCCCTGACCTTCATACAACAGCAAAACCTCAAGAAGCTCCTATACCAGTTCCGCCATGAGCACACGATTGCAATTAGCCTTCACGGACTCTGGGCCCTGCGCTTAAAAGAACTTGATGTAAATAACGAGCGTCACGAAGAGCACGACGGCCACGATGGGGCCGTACTGGCGGTACATGGCCTGCAGACGCAGCTTCTTGGCGCCCCACTTGAGGTCCTTGGACCGGTCCGCGAGATTGGACGAGATGCGCGAGACGTCTACAACAACAACAACAGCAATAGCAGCAGAAGCTCAGCGATCCACCCAGATACAACGAGTCAGACGCGAGCAGCTCCACGCACGCTCGACGCGCTCGCCCCGGTTGAGCACTTCCTGGATGTTCTGGCGCATGATGTTGTGGATGTCGGCCAGATCGTCGTTCAGGCGATGCATGTTCTGGGACGAGTTGGGGTCCGTGTACTCCTTGCGCTTCTTCTGGATGAACTTGTCTGCGGCAGCACGCGTGTGAGTGGGGCCACCGGCAGCAGCCACAGAGCCGAGCGGCCAACGTACCAAACTTGATGAACGCGTAGGGACGTGCCACGGTCGTGACGGTGTCGCGCCAGTCGCGGCCGCCGTTGTCGCGCGTGAGCTCGTCCACAAAGCCTGCGTGGATCTCCTCCAGGTACAGGAACGCTAGGCGCTTGGGGAAGCTGCGGTCCGAGAGCGTCAAGTAGCACACGCCGTCCTGCAGCAGGTAGCTACAGCAGCAACACAGCCTGAGTTCGCCATTCGAGCCACACGGGAGGAGCAGGACGTACTGGAACGTGTAGGCGCCGGCCTCGATGCTGCACTTGGAGGGCGACCGCTGGTCCAGCTTCTTGATGATCTGCTTGCCCTGCTGCTTGCACGTGTCCAGGTTGCCGCTGGCGTCGCCAATGGACTCCATGGACGCCACCTGCCGCACAAACCACATCGAGAGAGCGCGCAAGAGGTCAGCTATCTGTTTGTGGCACTGCCGTACTCTGAATCGTCAGTCATGGCGCGTGCGCACCAGCAGCATGCCGTCGGAGATCCGCGCCACGAACGTGATGATCGGCATGGCTGTTGTGGATTGATAATGCAAAGTGGCCCTCACAGCGGAAATGTGTGGACGTCATTTCCCGAAATTACCAGTTTTAGACTACTTATGTGAAATAATTACAAATTTCGTACGGGATATCGCTTTTGCAGACCACGTCAGTTGGCGAGATGGCGGATCTGGAGGTCAAGACGTATCCGAACGGCGCGGTGGAGTTTCTGCTGCGAGAGCCTCAGGCGCACGCCTCTGGCGCGAGCAAAGCCAGCTGGTTGGTGATGGCTGCCTTTGCAACCGCGCTGGCGCTCTGGTACAAGCAGCAGAGGCTGTCGCTGTCGCTGCTTCTGGCCTTGGGCTGCGCTCTGCTCGCTGCCTTGGTGCATTTGAATGCGCAACGAGCGGTCGTGGAAGGTATACCAAGCGGGAGATTGGGGAGCCGGGTGGCACCTATTGGGGTTGGTCACTCATGCGATTGCTGTCCTGATGATAATAGAATCCATGCTCGTGGCGCCGGCCTTGGGGGTCAAACTGAGCAAGCGACGCCGCAATGGCAGCTCGTCCACACAGGTCAGACTCTGTGCTGCGTGAGTTGCATGCACGGAAGTCTTATTTAGTGTGTGTGTCTCAACCGCAGTTCCTGGATCGATCGCAAATCAAAGCCGTGGTGGTGAACGAGACCATGACGTTCGCTGATGTGGTCTACTATCTCGCTGTCATGTTGGACGGCTACGAGAACATGGTGCTGCCCTTCGAGGTGAGCCACATAGTCGGCAATGCACTCAATCAGGATGGGTCCTCACCGTGTTTACGCCTCTTGTTCATGAAGGAGTTCCGACCGCGTGTCACTGTGCTGCAGGAGATCTTGACCAAGACACAATCCATTCTGTTCCCAGATCAACAGTCAATGCAGTTTCCGGTTGCTATGGGCATCGCCAATTGACCATAAGCATGATCGATGGTAAAGAAGTGGTATTTATTTTTGTGTTCCGTTCTTCGGATGATAATCTGCTGTCTGCATTTCGACGTTCGAACAAGTCAAGCAGCCGAAGCCTTTGGTTCTTCTTCTACATGAGTCGGTTGCGAATATCTTCCAGCTTTTTCAGCACCTCCGCAGGCGTGCGATCGAGATCGTTCGCAATCTTTTTCTGCTTCTCAGCACTGAGCGAGACAAACTGTTCGCAGAGATCGCCATCGGTGACGTTCTTCACTGGAATGAAATACGAGCGGTAGGAGAGATGGTCCCGACCACAGAGCGGCGGGTGTTCCTGGCGCATGTACATCTCCAGGTGCGTGTAGAAGTCCACATCTTCGCGAGAGGAGAAGGGCATGAGCGCACCGATGCGCCCCATAATGGTCGCATAAACGATGGCTTGTACGCCACCAGGCACGAGGCTGGTGCGAACCATTGAGGTCACAACCTCACCAACGTGGAATTGAGCAACCTACGCATGCACATACGATTAGTTGCGAATCGACCACGTGATAGCATCTCCTAGGGACAGCTTACCTGCTCCAGTTTGTTTGGTGCTCCATTAAGCAAGCCCGTATCCCACAGAATGCGGTTACCCGTAGGGTTATCAATCTCATCCGACACCTCCGACGGCAATCGAGACACGAAGACGTTACCGAATTTGTCGCCACCAGCGAGCGTGTCGTAATCGAGCACAACACTGCTGGTAATGAAACGAGGAACGCAGTCGTCGGCGAAAACCATCAATTGGTTTTCATCCTGCTTGTACTTGACAAAGTGGAACGACTCGTGCATGTCGCAAGCGTAAACGCGATCACCCGCGGCTTTAAGTTCGACGATTTGTGAAGGGAAGTTGCGGTTCTCGCACTTGCGCAGTAACTTCTTCTTACCGAGATCGTAAATACGCAGAGCGCGACCAACTGAGACCAGCAGTCTGCCCTGGAACTCGCAAATAGCATGAGGGATATCGTCAATCTCGGTGGTATGCACCAGAACCAACTGAGAGCCTTCTACGATACGGTACACGCGCAAGAAGCCACCATGGGGTGCCTTTTGAGGATGCAATTGCATACCCTTCACTGTGCCAACAATAATAAACACTTCACCACCTCGATCATGGAAAACACACGTCGCAATACTACGTGCACGCTCATCTTCGTCAAGTTCTTCACAAACAACCGTGTGACAGGAAACGGGGTCAAAAATGCGCACACATGAGGCCCACTTTCCGCTTTGCTTCGGGATGGGTCCACGTGACACGAGTAATGCGTCATCTTCCTCGTCATCGTCGTCGTCTTGGCCCTGCATCTTAACATCCGGGATAGCGAGGCCATGTTCGCGCTTGTATGCAGCGCTAAATTCGTTGTGGTCCGTCTCGATCAAGACAAGTCGGCGTGAAGGTCCATGCACAACAGCCTTGCGAGGGGTGTATCGCAGGTTACACTTCTGTTGATTAAACGTATCACCCAACTGGTCGAGCGTCAGAATTTTCATACCCTCGCCAGCAAGAGCAACGACGCCGCCAGGGCATTGCTCCGAGTTGAATGAGCTGGCGTAAGCAAGCGTTTCGCATGACAGAGGAGTGATGTGTCGGCGAGTTTGGTGGAAGTACGACAGCCATGAGCGACTTGAGAGCGCCAGAACAGCGCGCTTGCCTTCAATCGTGACACGGAAAAGCTTGACAGGCTTAGCCCCCAAGAATCGCGAGCGCGAGTCCGTCAAATTCGCCGTTATCGGGTCGATTCGTGACTGTTGAAGCACACCATTATCAAGGCCAATGCTCAAGAACAGCGCCGAAGTTGAATGCTCAGAGTCAGACGATGCGGAGGGCTCGTTTTGCAATTGCGCGAGGCACAACGTGTGTGGGTGCGACACAAGCGCCAAGGTTGACTTTTGTCGGAAAAGGTCATTCGGATCTAAAGACAGAATGCGTACAGTGTTATCCCAACTGCCAACAGCAAGGAACTGGAATCGCTGTCGTCCCTCGGGAACCTCGCCCACATCCAAACTGCAAACTTCGAATCCCAGATCCAATTTTCCCTTTTCCGCGAGCTCGCCAGCTGGGCCAAGCTCAAAGTAAATAACTTCACCACCGGCGAGTGAAATGACAACCTGTCGGGAGTTCGCCGCGCACTTTTCAATCACCTTCTTACCAGGTGCCTTCCACTCCATGACGGGTTGGAACTTACGCACATGACGAATACCATTCTGATGCACTTGCAACATTGAATCATCTTCCAAAAGAGTCACAAGGAGCGACGCATGATCACGCAAAAATCCAGACTCTGTCACTTCTTCAACAGTCTCGCCGACTTCGAGCACAAGAGTAGCATCTTCAAAGCTGACCACGATAAACTTATCATACGCATCAGCAAATGATTCCTTCAGACACCAGACGGACTTGGCGATACCTGGCAATGCACTAGCAGCCATTTCCGTCACCGGAAGACCATGACGCAGGACACGCATGGAAGATCGGTTGTTGCGTCCACAGAGAGCATACATTTGTGGGGTCTGCTCGTTCGCAAGATCGTCCACGATCAATTGCGTGATGGGGCTGAGACTCGGGAGGAAGCTGGCCATCGCCAGATTCTTCAACTTGCGCAATGGGAACGTCGGAGGCAGCGACGCAGTCGTGTCCATGTCGAGACTCGAGCATCGCGCCGTGTCATCGCCTTCGCCGATGCTTAAAAACTGAAATAAATAGTGGTTGGAGAACTCGGACGCGCAGAACAGCAGACCGGTCTTGGTAATGCACAGCGACGACGCCACGGGCAACGTGTCGAAGAACTGCACCTTGATCTCCTGCACCAGATTGCCCGAGTAGTCGAGCGAGATCTTGTACAAATCGCCCAATTCCGACTGCAGCAGCACGAAAAACAGATCGCGCTGCTTGTGCGTAGAAGCCGCGACGATGAGCACATCGCGCGTGTCGCCCTGTCGACGTGGGATCGCACAAGTGAGCTCGCCGTGGTTCTCGTTCTTGTACTGCACGACGTTTTCACCCAGCACCAGCACGCCACCGGGTCCATCGCTGCCTCCAGGGACAGCCACAAGCATGTTGGCACTGCGCACGACCGGTTCGCTCCATCGGCGCGTGACGTGGTTCAAGCCGAGATCCAATTCGTAGAACACGACTGTCTTGACGGCTTCCACGGCTGCCTGGCCGCTCGGATCCGAGTCTGCATCGGCGTAATCGAGCTCCAGCGAGGCGAACGTCGGGTTCTCGAAACCCACATCGAGGCCGACAATGCTGAAGTGGATGGCGTGAGATCGATGCGCTTCCAGCGGCGACGAGATGGTCAATCGGTTGGACGCATCGCGGTTCATGACGTACACCAGCTTCTGCTTCTCGACGGCGCCGATCATGATCGCGCGGCCCTTGGGGTCCACCGCCACGTACTGGCCGGGCGTGATGCGGCGGCATCCGGTCTTGCCGTAGGTCTCGCTCTGTCGCGGCTCAAACTGGTTCGTGACCGGGTTCACCTCCAGCACGACGATCTTGCCCGAGTCCGAGCCCACGACGAGGTAGTCCTGCGTGCTTCCGGTCAGCCGCAGCGGCTGGATCGAGCGGATCACGCCGAACACCTCTGTGGAGATCACGGTGTCCAGTCGGCCGCCCTCATCGGGCCGCAGCAACTGCAACACGTTGCCGCGCGCAACCGCGAACTCTTGCGCCTGCGGGGCCGAGAAGTTGCCGTAGACCGCGAGCTGGATGCCCGTGGGCGGCTGCAGCGTGAGGTTGAGGAGATGCATGGGGTCTCGGCAGCAGCTGAAGGGCGCGTGAAGGGGCTTCCCGCACCGCTCGAGTCTCTCGTCCGGCTGCTCCGCTGTGGGAGCTTCGGGGCTTTGGCTGGGGGGCGGCTGGTTGTGCCGTCCAAACAAAAGTCACAACCCAGGGAGGGACAAGACCCTGGGTTTAAGGACCGAATGCTTGTAACAACAAGGGGAACATACTCGTACTTAGATAAGCAACATACAGTGATAGGTCTACGCTCTGGTTTTTGAATATGGCATTTTCCCGTGATTAAAATTAGATACAGAAGCGAAGCGATAATGGGGAAAATGGGCAGCTACTAACAACAACACTAAGGGCCGAGCGAGGAAAGACGACAACGCCGCCGCCGCCGCCTGCCGATGGGGGGACCAAGCGTGTGCGTTTACATGCCGGCCATGGGCTGGTGGTGCGTAGGCATGATCTCGTCCGCGACGGTCTCGTCGATCTGATCGGCAATGATACGGCAGATCATGGCGTCGCCGTTCACGTTGACCAGCGTCACGAGGCGATCCAGCACGGCGTCGGCGGCCACGACGAAGTTGTACATGCTTGGCAGGTCCGTGCTCGGGAACACGATCTTCCAGACCGTGATGAGCATTACAAGACTGCCGGCCGGCACGGGCGCAGCGGCCAGCGAGCCAAGGAACGCGGCGATCACGAGCACGCCGACCTCGAACGAGCCCAGCTGGTCCTTCATGCCCGAGGCGTCCACGATGAAGAACACCATCATAGGCAGGTACATGGCTGTGCCGGCCATGTTGATGGAGGCGCCGATGGACATAACGAAGTACTTGATCGAGTTGGACACGGCCTGGGACTGCTCGATGCAGCGCATGCTCACGGGCAGCGTGGCCATGGAGGAAGAACAACCGAGGCAGAAGACGTAGGCCGGGACCATGTGCTTCATGAACGCGAACGGGTTGGCGTGCGTGAAGGCCGTGAAAATGGCCGGCATGACTACGAGCATGTGCAGCATGGCCGCCACTAGAAACAGCAGCGCCACCTTGAGCGTCACGACCATGGGGGAGACGTCCAGCACAGAGCCGAGATCGTCACCGAAGGAGCCGGCCACCAGCGAGAACACGGCCAGCGGCGTGAAGTAAATGACCATGTTGATCATGGTCACGAGCGCCTCGTTGACCTCGCGCAGGAACTCGAGCATCGGGTTGAGGTTTACGGGGCCGTGGAACGACTTGGCCAGCGCGATGCCGCACGGGATGGCGAAGGCCACAATGGACAGCAACGTGGCGTCCACAAAGGCGGCGGTGATGTTGGACGGCACGATCATCTCCAGGATCGCAATCAGGTTATCGGACAGCGTGCCGCTCGAGGTCGAGGTGGTCGACGTGCGCACGAGCGCGCTGTTGATGTCGTCGGCCTGGAACTGGGACGTCGTGTTGAGCGTGGCAGCCGTGCACGTGACCGAGCCGTCGGTCTGCTGCTCCATGTACAGGCCGTTGCTGCACTCGATGCCGAACACGGCCGTGTCGCTGGAAGTCGTGATCTTGGAGTCGTCGAGCCAGAAGAGGCGCGCGAGGTAACTGAGACCGAGGCCCTCGAACACGCCGATGAGCATGGTGAGCGCGAAGATCAGCGCCACGCGGATGCCGATGGTGTGGCCCTTGCCGATGTGCACCAGGTCGGCAACGGACACGGCCAGGTTGACGAACACCAGCGGCACGACGATACACTGGATGGCGCGGATGTACAGGTCGCCGGGCGTGTTGATCCACTCGGACACGGTCGAGTCCACGTTGTAGTGGTTGAGCAATGTGCCGACACCAAAGCCGAGCACGACGCAGACCAGGATGATGACCATGTTGGTCGTGGACGACGTGGCTTCCTGCTGCTGCGGCGCCACAGCGTCCACGAACTGGTGCGTGGGGCCGCGGAGTTCGGCCGGCGTGTAGACATCGTTGTAGCCGACGCCGGGCGACTCGTTGTTGTCCGGGATGGACGTGCGCGCGGCCGTGGTGAAGTTGGTGCGCACCATGGCGTGCGGCGGCGGCGGGCGGCCACCGGCCAGACGCGTGGCCGAGCCATCGGAGTAGGTGGAGGGCAGGCTCGGCAGCGAGAACTGGCTGCTGTTGCCGTCGTCGATGCTCTGCGTGTACAGCGCGATGCCGTCCGGACGCTTCATGCTGGATGCTGAGGCGAAGGGAAGAGGACGAGACCTACGCGGTGGAGGTGGAGCGGTCCGCTAATGCGAAGTGTGGCTGGGCGGACTCATGCGCGGCTTGTCCAGCAGCATCCCCCTCCGTCGCAGCCACTCTTTGTGTTTGCGGGGGGCGAGGGGAAAGAGAGTCAGTCGGGACCCTCTGCAAGTGCTGAACGACCTACGGGACTTGTAGACTTGATATCTTTGTAAAACAGACCGATCTATTTTCAATAGTGAATGCCTTGTCTGCAACCTGTGGAATTTGATATCCTTTTGTTTACGTTGCTTACCAGGAAGAACAGGAAGGGGGTCGGGAAAGGACAGTGCCGAGCCAGAAAGTGCACCATCTGGTCAACGCGGATGACCAGCTGATCTGGGACAGTATACAAACACCAAATGTAGCGCAGAAGAGGACCACGCACGACGAGGGAGGGGTCTCCCGCATTGTCGAGTTGTTGGTGTGACCTGATAACAGGCGGATCAGGGGGGCGGATCAAGCGGATGAGAATTGGCTCTCCTTGACGGTCTTTTTTATCGAGTGTTTGCAACAGCGACACTCGCGCTACTGCAAAGAACTCGCATGATGAACACCGCGGTACAGTATGATGCCTGCCTGTATCATGGTCCTTGTCCGGTTGTAATGCCTGGTTCAATGCAAACCCGTGACTTATTGTTGGGTGATCCTCAAGCGGATGGTCTGTATCCAGCAATGAGGACCAGGCGACAAGAAGGGACCAGATCCTTTCGAATCTGGTATAGCAAGTGTAATAAAAGAAGAATCTGGCAGCGGACCACAGAAAACCGACTGGGTTCGCTTCCGTGCAGAAGTGATAGTGAAACACGCCCTGGCTTAATTGATACGTCGCGCCTTTAGTCTTCACATCAGCTGCTTCAACCGCATCCGCTACTCTGGCGGATCAGAGCGCCACTTGGGCCAGCGTGCGAGAGCTCAGCTGCACTTGGGCCGAGATGCCGCAGGCCGAGGCGGCGGGCCCCAGGGTGCGCACCAGACGGAGACGACAGCGGGCGCGGATCAGCCGCAGCGAGAGCGACTGCGTCCCGACCAGCACGTGCTGTGGGATGGAGAACTCGCTGAGGAAAGAGAGGCAGGAAGCCGAAGGGGATGCGCTAACGGACACCACACCCATGAAACAGAGAAAGGAGACGCGAATGAGAAGAACACAGGATGGGAGGAACGGCAGAACACGTACATGGCGAAAGACGCGGACAGGACGTGCAGCGGCGTCATGGCGAGGCAGTTCTCCTGCGTGGTCCAGGTGTCCGGCTCGCTGGGCTGCTTGAGCTTGGACGGATCGAAGATCGCGTAGATCACTGGATAACATAGCAACAAGCCAGCGACTGCGATGGGCTCGCTCTGCAGCTTGTTGAGCACGACCACACGACTGGCAGACTGATCTTGCGCTCGCTTCAATGACTGAAGCTGGTCGCAGATCTGCGCCAGATCAATCTGGATGGCAGCGATGTCGTCGCCTGGCAATCGTGGATCGATCCATTGCGCCTCCGGAAGATGCGGGCTCACGTTGACGATGGCGACGTCGCGTAGCCGCGAGGCCAGCTCGATACGCTTTTCTCGTAGCCAGACGCTGGCATTGACAAAGAACACATTGCCATTGAGCAACACAGCGTACACGCGTGGGATCCCAAAGTTAATCCATGTCTGGTCACGTGTCGCTGCATTCAGCAGCGCTTGCACTGTCGCCAGATCCATCGCTGCGCAGTCCACGAGGCAGCTGGGGCGAACGCCCAGCGCTACCAGCACCAGATCATGGGCAATGGTCCGTGCTTGAGACGCGTTTAAAGCGTTCGGTCGCTTGCGGCGCTGCCGCGACTTCTGTGAATTGGCTGGCAGCAACGGCATTTGCAGCAGCGAGGTCGACAGGATTGGCAGGTCACGCTGGGCTTGCAACAACAGATCTCCAGTCTTCTTATGGACGGAGCTCGGCTGCTGGAGTGGATCTATAGATCGGTGCATCTGTGTTAGTTGATGCCGCTCTATCGGAGACAAGAACGATGAGATCTCGTCTGCGAACGCGCCCAGCGCAAGCAATCGCCATTTGCCATCGCCACCCGCCATGACGTTTGCCAATCAGACTGAAGTACCGTGATGCATGTATGGGTGAGTACACATTCGGTGCAACATGTATAATTTATGAAAGGTAGTCAATGTGCGGATCGATTTTCGCAGTGTGTCGGACATGGTGGAGCGAGCGAGCAACCGCCTTGTCCTCTGTGGAAACAGCTTATGCGGTGTGACTCTGGCAAGCCTCCCTTTTCCATCCAATGATCCCTAAGAGCTGTCCCATGCACTCATGTGCAGCCGACGAGCGAATTCATTGGCGCAATAAGCGGCTTCGCTTGTATCCTGTTCAAGATCTGTGCGCCGGATGAATACTCACGAAACGATGCTGAACCCATTGGCACGATCAAGGCATATGCATTTTAAGCCCTGTGGAAGCACTTGCATTCGCGAGTGCTGTTTGGCGACAATAGAGCACGGAGATCAATACACGTCAGAATTGAGACGAAGGCAAGGATTTGTACGAACTGTTTGAACGATCCCAAGTGCAAGAGCCTGAGGTATGCCTGAAGTCTCCTGTGTGACGACAAGCCGACTATTATATCGTGATTTGGTGGTTTACTTGCGTACGAGTCTGAAGCCTTGTCGAGCGTAGGATAAATGCTCCGGACATGCGTCACAGCACACTTGCACCTGCCTGAGTCGTGGAAAAGCGTCACGGAGCACAGAAGCACTACACGTCGGAGGAAAAGATTCGCGGGTCATGACGATAGTAGTGGCGACCAACACCAGGCGAATGTCATGGTGGCGAACGTCAGTTTATGCCGGGTGCGGATTTCTTACAAGTCATGAAGAAGTGGCTTTCGCGTACCCCGCTTTAATGCAAAAATCGGGTCGTGTTGGCTGGCTTTAGAGCTCTTGATATTCGACAAATGAACTGAGAAAGAGGTCTGATAGTGCTTGGGGGTGTTGCTACTGATCACGCATGATCTTCTAGGTCATCGTACGCGTAAACATCGATGCTGCACACAAAATATTCGACTCGGCCGTACTTCTACAGGCTACAAGAAGCAAATGAAACCTGGCGTAATGTCCATCGCGCTCTGCGGCGACGTCGAGTTGTCAGGTATGACGCTTTGTGACATCGCCACATAGCTGGAGCAATTACAAGATACGTTGACCTCCACTGCTTATGCACCACATCAGAGAACCATGTGCTAGTCAACTCAGTCCTCCCGTTCTGCATGGCCGAGAATTTCTCCTGTCATATACGACTCTCGAGTCATGCGAATTCGTTCCGTACTCGCAAGTCACTCTCCTGTTACTAGTAACTTATGCCCCCCCCACCTTTGCGCCACAGCTATACGACACGTATGGAGATAATAGCATGACGCGCAATCGAAGGCGAGCTATTTTGCGCGTTGGGGGCGAAAACGCGGTCCTCGCAGCGCGGAGCGCGCACATTCCTGGACTTTTTCGGACTGAACTCAGCGCAATTCTAACGAAGATCCGACAAAGGGCGATACGGCCCTACGCAAGAAGGGCTGTTGTCAACAGCGATGAATGCTATGCTGCAACCACAGCCTTATCGCAGGTTGAGCACATGCCATTTACACGTCCAGTTTCCAATCCAGAAGCGTGCGGAGCTCTTCAACGGCATCTTTTCTGGTTTTTCGCGTCGACTCGCTATCTACTCGCTATCTTCGCTGGTTTGTTTCGTGTCTGTCTGACTATCCTTCCACATACAGCGACCCAACGGCTCAACTTGGTGCTGGAACCTGCGGCGGGCGACTGGACACAGCAGGTTGCGTCCAGTGGAAGGACATCAGAAGCCGGGATTGGACCAAAAACCGCAGCTGGAATTGACGCAGGCGGTTTCTAGCGCTCTAAAATAGAGAGAACTGGCCCCAAGGGGTTGCCTCAAAATCAAGCTCAAGGTATTAATATGGAGAGGACAATGCTACCGGAATGGCGGTTTCAACCGACGCCACCGTGGCGCACGGACAATCCACATGAAGCGGATCCGCTTCCTGTTCTGTGACCCCATATGGATTGACCAGTGCACTCTCACCTGACCACAGAGCCGCCGACTGCAGGTTGAAGCGGCCGTGCAACGTGGCTGCGGCCGCACGAAGCGGATCCAGAAGACTCACTCCTCCAATTCAGCCGTCCCACGCACATCGAGCCATCCTCTGTAGCATCACAAGATGAAGTTCTCCACCGTCTACACCGTTGCCGCTGTCATCGTGCTTTCTGCGTCGCAAACGCTAGCCTTGAAGTCGTATCTGAAGAAGATCCCGAACGGCGACAGCTTTGAACAGGCGCTTGGCCACCCGAACGACGACTCGTCGCAGTACACGGACTTCGCCAAGGCCTTTTCGGATGCTGCTATCACGTGGACCACGGACTTTTGCAAGGCGGCGTTCAAGACCTCCGACATGACCATCGACATGACCAACGGCGAGGCGTTTGGCGACCCGTGCTGCACGTGGACGGTGGGAGCCACCCCAGACTTCACGGTCACCGCCTTCACGATCTCACCCACGACCAAGACTGTCTGCGCGTCGTCTTCTTCAGCTACGACATCATCGTCTTCTTCCACCACCCCAGCGACCACTACTGCTACTCCAGCGACTACGACTGCCACCCCAGCGACCACGACCGCCACTCCAGCCGCCACGACGGCCACTCCTACAGTCACGACTGCCACACCTACGGTCACTACGGCAACACCCACTGTGACCACCGTTACTCCGCCCAACTCGTCAACCAAGTGCGGCGTTGCCACTCGGTAAACGGGTTCCAGCCTAACCAGCGATTGTGTATTTGCGCTAGCGCACGCGGCAATGACAGTGTGCCGTGTGGCCACGTTCACGTGTTCCTTTTGTTTCAGCTCTAAATTGTACTCTCCAAATAAACAAAGCATATACAGACTCTGGGGCAATATGTGGTCTATATGTGAGTGCTTGGTTGACTTGGAGTAATTTCACTGATGATGCAAGGCAACATTCGCTCTCCAATTCTTTCAGCTCCGCCGCATTTCTCCCTGTAACAGGTAGCTCTCGACTCTCTGCACGATTGCCGCTGCACTTGCACTGCCTCGAGTCCACGCCTCGGGCCCATGCCTGAAGAAGACCCCGAAAGGCATAAGCTTCTCGATGGTGCCGTCGCAATTCGCTGTCTTTGTCAAGACCCTTCCCAAATACCAAGCTGGCATGGAACTTCTCCTACTGCAATGCCTTATCCAAGGCGATCGAGACGATGGTAAAGATGGTGAAGATGACCAATGCTGAGGCTTTCAGCACTATGCAACAGTAGCTTGATCTCCACACACTACCAACTCATATAAACAGGATTTCATCATGGCTCGCCCATAAACAGATAGTCTCACGTCTCTTCCATCCAAGAGCATTCGTACTCAACCACAATCCATTTTCCAGGCATCCATCTCAGATGAACGTAATCTCTATTTCGTACTTTACATTATGATTCACTGTAAATCACGCACGTGACACCATCTGGTATCCAGCATCACCAGAATTGTGGCTTCAATTCAGCTCGGCGTCGAGTGGCACAGATTGAGGAGTGCCATTGGATGCAGAATTGCTGCGCTGCGTTCTGCTCATGCACACGATCTTGAGGAAAATTCAAGACACATGGTTGGGTTTATGGTATTCATACGCCACTCAAGGCATGCTCGCTGCGTCCACATGCCAGACACCAAATCGACTCTGCTCTCTGTTTGAGAAAAATTGCATTGGCGACGTGCATCACGAATTGCATTCTTTCTCTTGCTGCAGCTGATGGAGGTGGTGTTCATTCATAAGTACTTACGAGAACCTTGGCGGTATCCCTTTGCTGGGAGCTGGCGCGACGATCCTCGTGAACAAACCAGACAAACAGCTGGCAGAAAACACATGGACCATCATATTGGATTTATAGAGAGTATATTGTATAAACACACAATTTTAGTAAGTATAGCCTGTCAACAATATTTAAAGCAAAGAGGGACGCATTGAGGCGGGCGACATGTGATGTGGACCTGCTTTCTGTTCTACAGCCACATATGGTTACGTGTACCCTCTCATACGATGTTGATTGGCATTTGGCCAAAGCATGCTGAAGGCGGCGACCGACGCACTGGAGCTCAATTCCCATTTTGCCTTGTCCCCAGCACACCAAGCAGCAACACTCCAAGATGAAGCTCTCTGCCGTCTGCACCATCGCCGCCGCCGCTGTCATGCTCTCCGCGTCACAAGTTCAGGCACTCAAGGCGTATCTCGCCAAGATCCCCAACGGAAGCAGCTTCACACAGGAGCTCGGTCACCCGAACGATGACTCGTCGCAGTACACAGACTTCGCCACGGCCTTCGAGGCTGCCTCGCTGACGTGGGCTGGTGCGTTCTGCAAGGCCGACTTCAAGACGACGGACTCGACGATCAGCA
>JAADVF010000168.1:0-45376 GCA_023334555.1 Elongisporangium undulatum
CCTGCACAGGCTTCTCCGGGTGCTCCAGGTCGATGAATGACACCTCGGACGTCTCGCTGCTGCTGGACATGAAGAACATGTACTTGCCGCTGCGCGACTTCTGGAAGTACGCGCTGTAGATCTCGTCGTCCTCCGTGTACAACAGTTCGTCCTCGGCCTTGGTCGTGCCCACGGTGTGGCGCCAGAGCTTGTCCTGGCGGTGCGCCTCGTCCTGCGTGGCGTAGAACAGCACAGACGAGTCCTTGCCCCACGTGAGGCTCGAGATGTTCTCGATGCGGTCCGGCAGCAACTGGCCCGTGCTCAGGTCCTTGATGAAGCCCGTGTACGTCTCATAGCCCGAGAAGTCCACCATGTAGGCCAGGTACTTGTGGTCCGGGCTGGGGCGCACGCTGGACACGTCGCAATGGTTCTGGCCCTTGGCGATCTCGTTCTCGTCCAGCAGCAGCTCTTCCTTGGCCGTGGACGTCTTGGCGTCGCCCTGCTTGGCCTTGCGGCAGTGGTACACATAGCTGCTGCCCTTCTCCGTGCGTGTGTAGTAGAGGAACTCGCCGTGCGGGTACGGGAACTCTTCGTCGGTCTCCTGGACGTGCGACAGCAACTCCGTGTACAGGTTGTCGCGCACGGCGGCCAGATGCGCCGTCTTGCGCTCCGTGTAGGCGTTCTCCTTGCGCAGATGCTCCAGCACTTCCTCATTCTTGCGCGTGTCGTCGCGCACGTAGAAGTACGGGTCCTCCATGTACAGCACAGGCTCCATTGGGTTCGGTCCGCGGTTCTGGCCCAGCACCTTACCGAAGGGCACCATGTGCGGCCGCTTGGGCAGCACGGGCGGCAGCACCTTACTGGCCAGCGTCGAGTACACGGCGCGGCGCTGGCGCACGAGCAGCATGGCAGCGGCCGATACGGCGCCCACGCCCACGGTCACAGCGGTGCTCAGTCTGCTCATGGATCAGAGGAGGGAAGCGGAGCGGAGAGGAGAGGAGGAGGAGCTGGGGTCCAACCTGTCGAATTGCGTTCTGAGCAAAAGATCCGCCGGGTTCGTAACCGGTTTGAAAAGCGACGTCCGGTTATTTCCGTGCCCGCCACACGGTTTTCTGATGTGGATACGAATTCACTAAGACTTTGTATATCGTTGACAGCTCAGGGGTGTGGGAGCGGCAAATGACAGGCTGAAGGATCCCACTGAAGGCGGCGAAACTCTGATAACGAACCACGTGGAGAAGGTGCTGTCCACACAAAAAGCACCGGTGCGGCGTCTACCAGACCGGTTACAGCTGTACGACGGCGTCCAGCAGTTGTGGATGAAATGGATGCGTCACGCATCTCTTGCCCGCGCCATGCACCAACAACAGTGTGGATATTATCAGTCGGGACTTGAACTCTCGGCTACATCAAAGTATTCAAAAGTTCTATTCGTGAGCACTCTGAAGAGACTTGCTCACCTGCAGCCATAGCTCTTGTGCAAGATAGCGAAAGCGTACAAATAGCGAGAGTGAGAATACAGGGGCTTGCGCATTCACAGCGCGCTCTCGTTCGACCCTGAATGAATGAAAGATGCCGTGGAATGAAGCCACAGGACCTCTGGCCTATTGCCACGCGTCCTCGATGCCGGTATAATACCGGTTAGTCCCCTTCCTCTGCCTTATTTAGTGTACACACCTACCCCTACACTTATCAATTCGGATTTCTATCCTCCTTCCTCCCCTCCTCTCCCCCCGGCTGAACAAGCCGAGCCTCGTCCCCTTACGCCACGCGCGCACTCTGCAACTACCAGGGCGGGCGGCCGAGAGAGAGAGACCGACCGCACGCATGACGCCTCCCAAGACCTCGGCGCCGCCAGTGTCTCCGGCCCACAGCGCTGCCTCCTCTACGGATGGCGGCCACAAGCGCGGCGGCATGCCCAACAACCGGCGCTCGCGCCTCGGCAGTCCGCTGTTCTCGCGCAAGAGCGCCTCTTCGGCTGCTCCACCGACCATCAACACGACTGCGTCGCAGTCCGGATCCGCGCCTGGCTCGAACGCGACCACGCCCTCGGGCATGAACACCAAGCGCCACTCGGAGTCGCAGCTGATCGTGTCGCCACGCGCGCGCGGAGCGCAGAACCTGCCCAAGAAGCTCTCGACCGACTTTTCAGGTAGGAAATGCACTCAATCGGGCTTCGTGACGGCTGACGGCTGTTGCAGGAGATACTAATGCGGATTCGTGTGTAGAAGGCGCACCCTCTGTGACTCAGAGCCCCAAGCGCCAGTCGCCGCGTCGGTCGCCTGGCGTGCTCGGTCCATTCCTCACGGGCCCATTGGCGACTGATTACTCTGACGCACCGCAGCAACAGCAGAAGACGGCCGTGGATCAAGCCATGCAATTGGATGCTGCGGGTCTCGTATTCCCGACGGTACCGGCCTTTGGCGACACCGATGCGGCTGAAGAAGCGTCCGGAGCTGTTCATGGCCCAGGAGGAGAGTTTGCTGCGTACCCAACGGAGGAACGCGCGCGCGTTGTCAGCACTTGCGAATCGGACGCGTCCTCTGTCATGTACGCGGCCTCGAACACCACGCAGGAGAACTACGGATGGACGAACGAACAGCAGCAGCAGTACTACCAACAACAGCAGCAACAACAAGACGCCTACGGCCAGCAGCCGCAGCAGTTCCAGAATGGCTACCCCCAGGACCCGAATGGCTACAATGGCGCCATGGTGGACGCCTCGTACGGTGCGAACGCATCGTATGCGGACGTGGTCTCGCGCCAGCGCTCGGGCTCCGTGGCCATGGTCCGCTCACACGACACTTTCGACAGCCTGTCCGAGGGCATGGTCGAGTCCATGAGCCGCATACTGTCCAAGACCAACGGCGGCCGCACACACAACGAAGTGCAACTGGCCTGCCTGATCCAAAAGATCCAGACGCATCTCAAGATCATGGGCCAAGTCAGCGGCGGCATCCGGGCCGATTACTACGAGACCGCTTCCAAGCTAAAGCAGGTGCTGGCCGAGAAGCGCATGCTCGAAGCGCACAACACGGAGCTGCAAGAACGCATCCAGCAGCTGGACCAGGACCGGCAGTATTTCCAGATGCATGTGCTGCAGTTCCAGCAGTCTCAGTCGGCCATCCTCCAAGATTCCTTTGGCCATCTCTCGCAGAGCGTCGCCGACGCCAAGCAGGCTACGCTCGATCTGGGCGCTCGCATGTCGTACGAGATCGCGGAAGCTTCTCGGAATGGCGGCTCTGGTGGTGCTGTCGTCAGTGGCAATTCATCCCACTTGGAGGCCAAGGTTGATCGACTGACACAGGCCGTGCTCGACCAGCGCAACCACGCGGCTGCCGCTGCAGCGTCCACTGTGGCCTCAAAACTACCCCCGCATCAATCCCACGCGACCGCGAATAGTTCGTCACCGGCCGCTTCAGGATGGAAGGGACCATCGTTTCTGCTTGTGGGTGGTGGACTGCTCTTTTGGGGCGTCAGCATTGCGAGCGTTTATTTCGGCGCGAAATCCCTTGCGATTGCGGAATTCCAGGATCAGCAGCCGCAAGTTGTTTCGCCTTCGCTCGTGGCCAGTGATCTGGATATGATTGTCGACCGGATCACACAGCGTCTGCAGCGCGATGGTCACGTGGCGAAGTCCTTTGGTGACGCAGAACCTGTGATTGTTGATGAAGTCAAGCTGGATGAGATTCTGGGCAACTGGAAGGCTCCACTTGAAGAGGAGCCGGAGGTGACCAGAGAGCTAGAGCAGCAGCCTCAGATCGAGATGACGGATGAAATCCATGACATTGTGGTCGATGAAATCACCTCGTTCATCGAGACGGAGATTACTCAACCCGAGCAGATCGATGTCGCACCTGCTGATCTTGAAGAGGCCGGCGAACAAGAGGAAGTGACGTTTGAATCAGTGAATGAACCGGTCGATTCTCTTTCGGCTGAAGATTCCGATGACGAAGTTGACGATTTGCATGTCGCCGACCTCGAACAAGCTGATGCTATCGCAGCTGAAGAAGATCCTTCTCCAGTTGATGAGCCGGCGGTGACCGAGACAGAGGAGATTGAGCTGCCAACTGCTGCCGATGACTTCGTCTTTGCTGATGACGATACGACTGAAACCGCCGAGCCTGAGTTGGAAGAGACTGTCGCTGAAATCGAAGAGGCAGGCAATGAAATTGCGGAATCAGAAGCCATTTCTGTTGGTTCAGATCAAGCAGATGACATTTCCGCCTCGGAGACCATGATCGAGGCTGCTGTGCCTGCTGACCTATCGCTCGCTGAGGTTGAAGTGTCCGCATTTGAGACTGAAGCTACTATGACGAATGACGAAGATGATGATGTTTCTGAAATCAGCGAGCCAATCATCGAAATTCCCATCTCTGTCGAAGCTGACCATGAAGAAACGGTTGAATCGTTCATCCCCCTTGAGGAGGTTGATAACCAAGCCGCTACTGAGGATTCGCTTGACGAGTTTCCTTCATCGTTTGATGCCAAACCCGTTGACGTTGAAGATATGACTGAAGAGCTCTTGGAGGAATCAGTCGAGCTCTCGAACATGGAGCTTGAAGAGGTGCACGAAACTGAGCTCATTAACGAATTGGCTCCCGCACATGGTGAAGAGCCAATTGCTGAAGAGCTGGTTGTGAACGCCGACTCGGAAATCCACGATTTGGAAGAGCAAATCGCTGAAGAGCCGGTTACTGCTGAAGAGGCTGTTGACAACGATGAAGAAGAATTCGCCCCTCTTGAAGTTGAATCGTTTGACATTCATGTGGACACTACTACTCAAGAGTCTGTGGTCGAGACCGAAAAGGATTCGCTCGCCGAGAACGATGAAGAGGTGCAGGAAGAAGACGATTCGGTTCTCGCTGGTGTGATTCTTAACCCACTCGCTCGACTTGCTGAAGCTCTGAAGTCTTCAACTGAATTCGTGTTTGGTTCCCCAGACTCGGTTACTCTTGATGACAATGAAGTGACCGACGATGACCATAAACCTATCACTGGCGAAGACAACAACGCTAGTGATGACATTGAGGAGTCGTCACTCGAAGAAGAAACGTTGCCGACGGAGTATTCTGATGCTGTGGTGGATGAGACGCGAGTCTTCGCTGATGAAGTTGTTCACTCGGATGATGAACACAGCAATGTCGAGCCAGTTGAATCAACGCCAGAGGTAATCGATTTCCAAGTTGTCAATGCGGACGAAGATGTTACGGACAGTGAAGATTTGCCTTCCATCGAACCGGAAGCAGACGCAGTGGAGGAATCGCTCGAAACTGAATCTCGCCTCTTGACGGAGGTGGAAGAACCGGTTGCCGAAGTGTCGTACGAAGAATCCACGACTGGTGATGAACATGATTCGTTCGAAAACGCCCCGAGTCTCCAAGATACTGTAGAATCGGAAGAGCTAGATATTACTGTCGAAGCTGAAGAATCTGAGATCGTCAGCGTTATTGATGAAGAAGTTACTTTGGATGCACAAGAGTCAGAGATCGAGTTAGCGGATGTCGGTAGTGCTGCCCTACTTGATGTTGTGGATGTTGGTGTGGATATATCCCTTGAATCGACCGAGCTTGAATCAGCTGTTGATGCTGTTGAAGCAAACGCGGAAGCACAGCCTATTGAGACTGTTGTGGTCGGTGTTGAAGGAGACATTGTCGACGTGACTGAAACCCCCGTTGATTCGTTCTTATCGTCTGAGCTGGAACCTGATTCTTCTGAGGATGAGGAGGAAACCATTTTCTACATCAACCAAGATAACGCTGACGAGTTCCCGTTCTTGATCGAATCGGTTGATGGCGAAGAAGCTGAAGTTGTTGCTGACATAACTGATGCGTCGGATGAAGTTGAGACGGAAGAAGTCCCATCTGCTGGTGAGCCAGACCAAGAACTCAAAGTGCCTGAAAGCTTGTTTGAGGCTGTTGAGGACGCCACCGGAAGCGTCATGGTTGATCAAGCCTCTGACGACCTTGTGGCCGAATCAACTGCTGAAAGCGCGCTGGAATCAGATATTCTTTCATTGAGTGAAACTGAGCCGAGCGAACGTCTAGCTGAAGAGCTAGCTGAAGCTGAAGCACTCGCTCTCCCTGAGGTGAATTCTGAAAGTGAGCTGCCCGAATCGGTTAACGTTGCTGCCTCGGAGGAGTCTTCTCCTCTTACTGAAGTGGATATTGAAGCAGAACACGATCTTGAAGATGATGCTGTTGCCAATGCTGACATTGATGAAGTTACAGCACACGTTGAAGAATCGGATTCGATCAACCACACCGACGAGTACGAAGCTTTGTCGTCTACCAATGAAGAGGCTGAAGTTGTGGCCGAGATTGAAGTTGAAGACGTTGCTGAGCTGCCTGAGAATGCTGAAGCCGACGATGCTACTGTCGAGGGTGACTTTGTCGTGGCCGCCCCCGTTCATGCGACTGATAGCGATGAATTTGTCGTGGTCGCATCCGTCGATGCCGCAGACGATTCCAGTGACGAAAGGGCCCTTGCCATTGGCGACATTGAATTCAATGCGGACGTTGCTGTGGAGACTGAAGCTGATGTCAGTGACATCATCGAAGTAGATGCCCTTGCGGGTGATGATACTGCCAGCGTCGAGGTCGTCGCTAGTGCTGAAGACGATCGTGAGCTGTCGGAAGAGGTCGAAGCCATTGAGTCTGCCTCTGAAGAGCAGGTTGATCACTTGACCGAATCTTCCTTTGAGGCTGCGGCCGCTCCTGTTGAAGACGTTGCTGAACTAGTGGAAGAGATCGATGTTCCCTCCATCGCCATTGAAACATCACTGAAAGAGGAAGCTGCTGAGGAAGAGACCGAAGCGCCTGTAGCCGATACCGAAGACGTGATTGAGTCTAACGACGTTGTTGGCCAAATCACTGATGAGTCTGAAGATTCTGAAGCTGAAGCCCCTGTCGAAGAAGACCAGGAGGAAGCCGTGATTGAATCAGAGGCCGAAGCTGTGATTGAAGACGCTTTCTCTGAGACTGCAGACGCTGAAGAAGCTGCGACTGATGCTGAGCAGGAGGATGTTGCCGTGGAAACGCCAGAGGAGGGAGACGCATTGGAAGTGGCTGTGGTCTCCGAAGAACCCGTTGCGGACGTCAAGCCGACGTCGTTCTTCGGCTTTTAAGATAGAGCACGTAGGTAGTAGCTGCTCCGTAGTAGATCTTAGATGGGCGAGTGCGTATTTACGTTGCTGTTAGTATACATGGAGAAGTCGGGGAAGGAATATCAATTAGCGCTTGGACGTTCATTGACTTCTTTTGTATATGCGTTTGTATTCAGGCCTAGACATGATGCGCTCTCTGTTCTGCTCGCCATCTCTCTTTCTCTCTCCAGTGACGCGCTCGTGATGATATCGATGGAGAGTCCAAGCTGCTTACTCGGCTTCCTTGAGGAGAGCCACGCGCTTCTTCCATCTGCCAGTCGAGGGGGAAGCAATGGGTGAGTGGCGCGATATCTTTCGCCCATACTACGAGGCACTTACTCCATGTACTGGCACTTCTCGTACGCGTGGCGCAGCTCACCGCACTTCCACGGCAGGAAAAGCGTCTCCCGCCGGCACTCGTTGAGCGGGATCAGCAGACCCGCGCACGTGTCGCGGTAGTGGAGCGGCACCTTGGCGTCCACCATCTCCTGGCGGGACGGGATGCGCGGCGCTACATGGTTTCACAGAGGAGGAGTCGAGCCACAGAGCGTCAGTCGGTCTCTGGTCCTGCACCTGCTGCCTATGACTCTGGCAGAGCCGCCGCCACACACACATCCGTGTACCTTCGTAGTGTTCGTCGTGGCCCATGGCGCTTGTTCCTCCAGCAGCTTCCTCTCTCCTACGCCGTTGAGCGGTCCGGCGGTCCACACCCCTCCAAGTCGATATCTCGATTGACAGGGAAGACGACCCCCTTGGTCATGATGCTCTGGAAATTTATATTATCATGGGTTTTAAGGGTGAAAACCCACCCAAATGGCTTTTGAAACGAAACCCACCCGGGTCTGACTTGGTGCTGCTACAGAGTATCTCCCCACATGATGCAGAGTCGGCAGGAGCTGCTGGCGGACGGCGCCGTCGTGGGCGCCCAAGTGCGCGTCGTGACCGGCTCGGATGAGGTGTTCGAAGGCAGCGTGTTCACGCTGGACCCCGTGTCCAATTTCCTCATCCTTGGTGCGTGCTCATGCGTAAAATAGTGCAGTCAACAATGCACGCACGCAGTCCTGTTGGCCGCGAACCAAAGCTCACTCGCTTTGGTGTCTACGTTTGCAGAAGAGATCTCGGCCGAAAGCCCGGCCAAGAGCAAGACGCACATCTTCCAGATCGAGTCACTCAAGAAGATGGAGGTGTGTCCGAGTGGCCTGCGCTGGCTTGGGACGAACCCTCTCACACACTGACTGGCTGGCTGGCTTGGATCGCGACAGGTGCTCAAGAAGGCTCCGGCCGATGCAAACCTGAGTCTGCCCAGCGTGAGCGAAGACGACTTGCTGCGCATGGAACAGCGTAACAAGGGCATCGCCGAGCGCGCGCTGGCCTCCATCGGCAAGGACGTCACCTCGGAAGCCCAGGCGATCTTTGATGCGCTCAACAAGACGTAAGTTCGTCGGCATGCTTGCGCTTCACGCTAGCTGACTAACTGTTCTCTGTATGGCGACCAGCATGCCGTGCGAGTGGGAGGGCAAGAACATCCGCGTGATGGGTGAGGTCGTGATCAAGCCGCCGTACCAGCCGCAGAACTGCGTGAGCTCCAACACGCAGGTGCTCACGCGCGTCAAGAAAGTGGTAAGCCCAATTGATGATGCTCTTGTCTCAATCGCAAGTACAAGGGAAGCTCATGCTGCTGCTGCGACTCTCATTTGCAGCTCGAGGGCGAGAAGAATAAGCTCAAGAAGGGCAAGAAGTGAACGGCGGACGCACTCGCCAGTGGGCCAGTGGGCTTCGAGAGCAAGCATCATAGGGAGAAAACACTAGAGTGATCTCGCGCTTGTGCTGACAGGCTACGGACGCGTCGAGACGGCCAGACAGAGGGCGAGCCAACGGACCAGCAGCCGGTGTGCTGGACAGAGCTAAGAAAGGGATTAAACAGAGAACGGCGGCAATGAGAAAAACAGACTCGACATCATGCACGGCCTTTGATCTATTGCTCTGGCGCAGCAGCAGTGGGCGTCAGCTCCTCCTCTTTCGGGAGTGGGCGCTCCCCGCCTTCTACCTGCTCTTGCAGCTCTTCAGTAGCACTCGCAGCAAGTCCTGCGGCTGCTTCTGGTCCTTCGGGCAACTGCTGATCGTGCTCTTGGTCACTACTGCTATCACTGTCGTAGGCGTAGTCCACGCCATCCTGTTGCAGACGCGCGTAGGCAGCCTGCTGCTGCCGACGGTACTCCTCCAGTTGCAGGCGACGGGCAGCTTCCGGATCGCGCCACTGCTTGAGTAGGCGGTAGCCCACGTAGAGCGCCACGAGAGGCACAAAGAGAGCGACCATAAAGAGCCCGGACGGATCCGCTCCCTGCTCCTCAAACAGCCGCTGCATTTTCTCCTGCCAGGGCTCGGTGGGCTCTGCGACCCCAAGCTGCCGCGGCACAGAGCCGTCAAAGCACTCGACACCGTCCACGTCGTTCTCCGAGCCGACCTGGAAGCCCATCTTGTGGCAGAACTCCGCGCCCGACTCGGCGATGGACGACAGCGGCGAGCAGATCAGCGCGTTGCCGTAGCACGGCGTCAGCGTGCCAGCACCATTCGCGCTGTAAAACTCCGAGCGGCATGCGTTGAACCTGTGCAGGGCCAATGTGTACATAAGCGCTTGTGCCTCATCCACCGGAATAGTCACAAGCCGCACCATTGATCGCACAGCTGCGGGCACACAGTGCGCATTTGCCACGTGCCCACGAACGGATGACAAGGCGAACACACCAATTCCTGCAGGAAACGCCGGTCAGCCCAGAGGATAGTGACAGCACACTCACGCATCCAAGCAGATACCTCCGTGATCTTCTGGCACGTGGGATTGAACTTGGCCACCACGGGCTCTCGGATCTTCCTGCATGAGTAGCAAATCGCGCGTGAGCCAAGCCATTCAAACGCCCACCACAACAAACGCCCTTGGCACGCACAGACGTAGCGCATGCGCGTGGGAGTCCGAGCAGCACGTGTTCTTCTTGTACTTGCTGCAGACCTCCAGTCCCTTGCTCTGTTCATTGCGACAACATCACAATGATCATGAGGGAAGAGAGGCGACGCGACCAGATCCAAATGAGCACGTACGCGCTGCATGGGCTGTTCTGCAGGGTCGAACTTGAGCGAGCCCACCGAGCGGCAGGTTCCCTCGGCCCTGGTCTCGCGGCCGTTGTCTCCGGCGCATTCCGCCTCCTGCAGCAGCAGCAGCGCCACTGCCGCCAGCGCCAGCAGCAGACTCCGCTTGGCAGGCAGCATTATCAACTTCTACTGACTACCGCAAACAACGTGGCATAGTGTGAAGCCAGGGTCAAGTTGGTGTTCAGCGCCACACTAATCTAGGATCACGCTTTTGGCTTGACGACCAAGACAAGATCAGGAAAGCGAAACGAAGGAAGAGATGAGTAGCTCCTCGCTGGCGGCGCTGCGCGACATGTTCCCGTCCTGGGACGCGGCCATCCTCTCGGAGCTGCTGGAGGCCAATGGCGGCGATCTGGAGAGCACCGTGGACATGGCGCTGACCATGGAGGCGCCTCCGCCGGCCCCGGCGCAGGCCGAAACGGCCCGGTCGCCGCCCTCGCCTCGCCGAGCATCTAGCTCCAGAAACGAGCCCTCACCGCGACGCTCGTCATCGTCGTCTGCGAGGCGGTCGCGCGTACAGCTGCCGGAAGACTTCCTGCGTCTGCCCACGGACGGCCAGGTGGTCGTGGAGCGAGCGCTCTCGGCGCAGGAGCAGCGCGATGCGGAGCTGGCCGCCATGCTGCAGAACGAAATCTTCCGTGACCAGCTCTTTGCGGACGAGGAGTTCTCGTCGCACTTCCGCGACCACCGAGGGGTCGGTCCGTCGGCCGCTCGCCGCCCCAGTCAGGCCACGGCACCGGAGAAGAGCGCGTCCGAGATCGCCAGCGAGACGTTTAGCGCCATGAGCGACAAGTTCTCGACCATGAGCGAAGTGATGAAGCGGAAGATGCATGAAGTGTACCTGCAGTTCCAGACGCGAACAGACGCGCCTTCGCGCAAGGACCCACTCAGGTGAGCTGACCCATTGACGTGGGCTCCTCCTGATACACTGGGCTAGATACTGATCATGTGCATGCATCTGAAGCCACCGGCCGTTGATGGCAGACGATGATAGCGATGAGGACGACGGCAACCTGTCGCCCTCGCGTGACGTGCGACGCAGACATCAAAACGCAGAGGAAGGCGCGCGCGCGTCCACCACGTCGAGTCCTGGCGTCACGAGACGAGCGAGTGCGTACACGACCAAGAAGAACGACTGAGCGAGTGACTAGGAGGCTAGGCAGGCAGCAATAGGAGGAGTGCACAGGCTGCGGAGCTCGCTGCCTGCTGCTGTGAATTTTAGTAGCGAGAGAAATCGATTTGATCGGACCGTTCCCAGCGCCGGTCCTGCGTGTCCTTCTCGTGTTTTGTCTCCTCTTGCTCCTCGTCGCTGTCTTCAAAGTCGTTCAGCAGCTCCTGCTCCGCCGAGATCTTGGGCTCCTGCTGCTTCGCTTCTTCCTCTTGCTCCTCCTTCTTAGCTTCATCAGCCGGCTTCCCCACGCGACGCATGTCCACGGCGCCTTCCCCCTTGAAATAGCCTTGGGCCTGCCACGCCACGAAGCTCGACGTGGGGAATGGGCCATGGACCTGCCCGTCCGCGCCCTTGTACTCCCACATCACCTCTGGCTTGGGCGGCTCTTGCTCTTTGGTCTCTTCGAACCGCACTCTCCGTTCGCCGTCCTCCGCAGCTGACGCTGCTCTCCGCTGGATCAACAGCTCTTCTTCCGGCACAAAGTCCTCCTGGATCTGGCTGTACACGTCCACCTCGCCCGAGCGCATGAGGAAGTCGGCCGCCTCCGTCACGCGCTCGAACTGCGCCTTGTCTTCTGTCGACTGCGTATGCGCCTGGTCTTCGCTCTGCTTCATCTCCTGGTCCTCCGTCTTCTTGCGCTTGCCGTAACTGCGCTGGCGCGGCTTCTTCTTGGCACCTACAAGCAGCAGCATGATCAGATCCTGGCTCTGCGATGGTAATGGTGGACAGCTGACGAACCCAGTCTCTGCAGAGCCTGGAGAACGGTCTCACGCGAACGCAGAAGCGTGGCGAGTGTGCGGTTTGCGACCTCCTCCGTCATTGTCTCGTCCTCCTGCTCGTCGCGATACTCCTGCTGTTGCTGTAGCACCACCGTCAGGCTGCTGCCACTGGGACCACTCAGAGAGTCGACTACTGGCTCACCTTAGCTCTCAAAGCGGCGCCCATCTGGTCCTCCGAGACGCCGTCCAGCCACGCTTCCTCCTGCACAGAGCGGTCCTCGGCGTTCCAGACGAAGTTCCCGGCCTCGTCGAAGTGGCCGTCGTCCTGCTCGTCGCTCATGTCGAAGCGTGTGAAGCCCTGGCTCTCCCCATCGGCCTGTTGACACATAGCCACACGCACGTCACACCAGGCCTCTTCCAGAGACGCCCACTGCTGCTCACCTGACGCTTGCGCTTGCCATTGCTCTTCATCTTGGACAACTGGGTATGTTATGCATGTAGACAGGTCGGGGTTACCTTCGTGCAACATCCACGCCTGCCAATGATTGTTGGTTGGCAAAATTACATTCCGGCCTGAAGACGTGCATCAACATGGTGCGTTAGAGCTGTCGCGTGCGGCCTCGTGCCTACTGAGCCAGAGCGCTCTGCTGCCGATTCGCTTGCAGCCATGCGATGCGGATCTGGATGCTGATGGTTGTGCACACTGCTGTGTGTCTCGTGTCGTGCAGGGCAAGGACAAGAAGACACGCAAGTTCGCGACGGTCAAGCGCATGATCAGCCCCAAGGACATGCGCATGTGAGTCTCTCTGTGTATCTGTTGAAATGCCTCCGCTGTGTCACTGACCATGCGGATCCTGGCTCCTGTTCCAGCAATGCGGTGCGCAAGAACGCGGCCACTGCGACCGAGAAGAAGAAGAAGGAGGAGGCGCCCAAGCAAATGTACGTGCTGCGGCTCATTGATCTCTCGACTGCCTGGGCGGCACTGACCGTCGTCCTGCAGTGACCAGATCCCGTCCAGCATGTTCTTCAAGTACAACTCGGACCTGGGCCCGCCGTACAACGTGCTCGTGGATACCAACTTCATCAACTTCTCCATTAAGAACAAGCTCGAGGTCGTCTCGGCCATGATGGACTGCCTGCTGGCCAAGTGCATCCCGTGCATCACGGACTGCGTCATGGCTGAACTGGAGAAGCTCGGACACAAGTACCGCGTGGCTCTACGATTAGCGAAGGACCCGCGCTTCGAGCGCCTGCCGTGCACACACAAGGGCACGTACGCCGATGACTGCCTGCTGCAGCGCGTGCAGCAGCACCGCTGCTACCTCGTGGCCACGTGTGATCGCGAGCTCAAGCGCCGAATCCGCAAGGTGCCTGGTGTGCCAATCATGTACATTTCCAACCGCAAATACGTCATCGAGCGGCTGCCGGAGGCCAACGCCGCCAAGATCAAATAGAGAGGGCCCGATCTGCGTCTCTGGTCCCCGTCTCCAGATAAGACTTGACCGCCGAGAAGCCCTGTAGGTGCCCTTTTAACCACCACGAATGCATTTATTTTGCCTCTTTGTCTCGCTCTTGAAGCGTCGTTTGGCCCCAAATGGCCTCGATCAGCGGTCGCAAGAGCGGCGCCTTTGAGACGAATGCAGCCAGCCGCTGCCAGCACGTAGAGCAGTACTTGGCCAAGCACCGCGTGCTTGAGGTGATCCAAGCAGCGCTCACCAAGCTGGCTCTGGCCTACAAGACCAAGCATGAACTGCCTGCGAATCCGTATCCGAGCCTTCTGGCCGCATTTCGGCAGGCTGAGCAGCTCCAACCGGCTGTTGGTAAAGGGAACACAAGAGCTCCATTGACGCTGGAGCTGGCTCCTGGGCCTGAAAACCAGCTACGAGTGCCAGAGCTTCGAGTCTTCGCGCTCAATGGCGCGCAGCCACCCATTTGGGGCCTCCGGTCCTCTCTGGAGCGTACAATTTCACCACACACGCTCGCGAGCTCTGTGAGTCTCCTGGGCAAGCTCTTCCCGCCCTGGACAAAGGACTCGGAGTTGCAGGACGACGGATACGCTGTCACGGCCTTCACAGCACTCGTGGGCAATTGTACAGTGCTGCCCGTGGCAGACCACCACGTTATTAGCACTGAGCAGCACTTGTTTGTGCGAGGAGAGCAGCTGGAGTGCGCCATGGAGCTCTTTGCCAAGCACCTGCTCAAGTTCCTACACGAACGCAAGCGATTGAAAGCTGGTTCGTCGGATGCCGTCCAGGCACTCGGTTGTGGTGGCGTCAATTTCATCAGCTCGACTGGCGGTAAGAGCCAATATCTGCTTGAGGATGCCAACAGCAACCGCAACGCGTTTACAAACGCTGTCAAGACTGCGCTTGTTAGTCAAGCCCAGTTCCAGAGCACCAGCTTCTTCTGTGTCTCGCAGCAGCAACAGCAACCGTCGGTGATCAAGGCGGAGAATGCGTTCTTCTTCCATTTCACGAGCTCCAGTAGCGACGGGAAACAGCCCAAGCCCAGTCGAGTGGCAAGCAACCGCTCGTTTCTGGTCGGGACACGCGTCAAGGAATCGGGTATCTTTCTTTCCAGTCGAGCAGCTATCAGCATCACCGAGCGACTTGAGCCGAATAACCCTCTTGGACAGAGCTCTACGAGAAATCAGAACAAGCCGAAGCCTTTGTCTGCCGAAGCTGTTTCGCCCATGAGCAAAGTATCCCCCGGAACTCCTGAATCAACGGCGGTACTGGAGCGCACGCTCTCGTCATTCCAAGCGAGTTTGTCTCCCAAATCAACTGAAATGGCACGAGAATGGAGCTGTCAATTCACAGACTCGGTCGCCTTCTCCCTGCTGTGTGTCGTAGCGAGCAATCAACTGCTGATCCACATTCTTGAATGCGTCAGTCCTGAAGCTCAACAGCAATCCAGTCTCCGCACGCAGTTTGCTGTTGCTCGTGAGCGCATGAGCGACCTCCTCGAACGAGCGAAGCTAGCCACTGCGTCCTCCCTCTTGCTTGGCGTTGAAGCCATGCTCGAAAACGCCTGGCAGCACGTTCAAGACGCCGTAGGCACTGGTGCATATCCCTCTACGGACTGCATCGAGCCCTTGAAACTCGTTAATGCCCTTTTGATGGTGGTAGCCAAATCTGCTGCAGAGGATTTCATGCAATTGGCCAAGAGCCAAAGCGAATCAGAGCAGCCGAAGCTCAATGCAAACGCTCAACCAGAGCAGGAGAATCAGCTGAACGCAGCACATGATGAGAACGAATTGGTGGACGTTATGTTCGTATTAGATCAGGCAGCAACACAGAGAACGTACCCTGCATGCATTCTCGAAGAAGCCGCGTTCGCGCAATGGCTCGTGGATTCCTGTGCAGATATCGCGCTTGAAAGTGCGGTCATGCATCTTGTGGCATTCTGTCTACCGCCGAACGCGTTTGTGGAGCTCTCGGGTTATGTGCGCGTGTTTGCGTTGCGTCAACTGGTCTGGAGTCGCTCCCTGACCTCTGTTCCCCTGGTTCTCGATCCGGAGCAGCTCTGTTGGCACGATACCGACCAGGTCTGCTCCATCCCGTGGTCTTCAGACGGTGCCAAGCGGCTGTACAGTGCCTCACCCATGCTGCTGCGATTGCTCAGCGTCCAACGGATGAATGAGTGGCACCAGACACTGCTGGAGCTGCAGATATACCGCGCCAGCGACTACATTCCGTCCAAGAGCTCCTATTCGGTTCAAGTCTTGGTCTCAATGCAGTTTTACCACCCAATCGTGCTTGCGAATCGAACCACTTCAGAGCCACCAGCAACTCTTATGTATGGGGAAATGGATGTCATGGAGCACGTAGTCGTGGAGGGTGCAGATTTCGACCAGGCGCTGTGCTTCTTTGCCGATGCAGTGGCAAGCGACTTGCAGCGACTCGCTCGTCTCCAGTGGTTTGCGCCAGTCCGAGTGGAGCTGCTGAATCCAAAAGCGCAGCACATTGCGTTCGTGGCTGTGCTGGAGCACAGCAGAGAGTCGCTGTTGGAGGTCGTCCGGGAGGCTTCAGCCGCGCAGTGTCTGCTGCAGATTAGAATCGTGCATTGCCACGTCCAGACTTCGTCTGCCATCGCCCAGTCGGTCACCAAATCGTATGCGTTCCACCATCGACCGACAGACAAACGCGGTCTGATGGCAACGCTTCTGTCGGACGTAGTGTGGACTCGACTCTGCCACTTCGGGGTCTTCCAGTCGCTCGAGGACGCCCGGCTTGTCCTTGGTAGAGCTTCAAAGCCAACCGTCGAGCGGTCTCACTGGACTCCGTATGGGCAGCAGGCCCTCGCCACAAGAGATCTCTTGCTCATAAACCAATTGGAACTGGCCGATGAGTCGTACACGCAGAGGGACCAGGCCTGGGAGCACCAGCTTCAGCGCCTTGTGAACCATTCAGATCTCGTGGATCTGTACAACCTGGTAAGTGACCATGAGGCGTGGGTCTTCTCCTCGCATGCTGCTGGCTTACCTATTGCCACATCTCGATCGCAGGAAGCAGCCTCTCGTTGGCTGTTGCACCAGATCCAAGAGGACGATCGGCTTGATGAAGGGACTCCACGACTGGCGACCAGTGGAACTCTGATAACTCCGATCTCGTCCAGGACACGCACGTATGCAGCCTTTGCGCGCGGACTAGTCGCTGCAGCCGAACACTCTGTCACTCGCATTAACAAGGCCATGCGCTACATTGACTGCCCTGAGTTGCCCAGCATCCAGCGAGCTCTAGAGGACATGCTTCCGAGCGTAAAGGAGAAGCAGCACCAGTCGGAGCAGCTGTGGGTGCCCGAACTTCGCAGACTCTGGTCGCTGTTTGCGTATGTGCGCTTCTCCTACCAGCGCGACTTCTACGCCAACTACGCCACAGAGAGATAAGTCCAGAGCAACAGGTGATGCAACGAGGATTTACGTTAGCAGCGTCTCTACTCGTCGTCCAAATGCGAGTCTTCCATGTGCTCGTCCTCGTCGTCGTGGTTCGCGTGGCTCGTCGTGGTCGCCGCGGTCTCATCACGCTCCTTGACGTCCTTGAACTGGCACAGCACCTAACAGCAGTAGATGCACGTCTGTGAGCCCAAGCGCTGCCATCGACAGAAAGAGAGAGAGCGACACACACACGCACCGGATAAATAAGCTCGAAGGCCTCGCGCAGCTCGCGCGGGTCTTTGGTGCCTGTGAACACCACTTTGCCGCTCACAAACACCAGAATGTTCACCTGCGGACTCTCGAGGCGGTAGATGAGCGCAGGATACAGCTCAGGCTCGTACTGTCAGGCAAGAATCAATCAGTCGGGCGGTTCAGTACAGATGATCAGCTGCCAGAGAAGGACATTGTACCGTGCAGCAGTCGCTGTGCGCGAACGCGAGCTCCTCCACGAGCACGCAGAAGCCGAGCGAGCACGTGCCCACGACATTCTGGATCTTGAAGTCGATGAGGTTCACGCCCGGGTAGTCCATCTTCTGGATGATCTGCGTGAACTTGCGCGCCGACGTCTTGATGGCCTCCTCGGTCTCACCGCCCGTGCAGACCAGCTTGCCGTTGGAGAAGAGCATGGCCGTGGCGGCAGGGTGCGACAGCTTCATCAGGATGCAGTTCTTCTTGGGCACGAGCTCGGCGCGGCGGGAGGACTTGGTGTAGAGCGACGCCAGGTCGAAGCGCATGCCCAGGTTCGCCGAGCAGACGTAGTTGCTGCAGCCAGATAAGCGATTCAGGGAATGCGACAAACGTGAGTGCGACCGCAGTTTGCAGATCTACAGGGCAGTGGGGCTGGTTACTGATGAGAAGCCCTGGATCGAGACGTACGTGATGCGGAAGGCCGGCGGGTTGCCAGCATCTGGTGATGTTATCGCCTCCATTGTCGCTCGACTGCGTGAATAGTGTGGGTCCAATTAGGACTTTACCGCGTGTCTCCTTTCAAATACGAAATGTGTCAGTTAAGTTCGGGTATGTCTAAGTGCGGCGAGCCTTAGTTAAGTTCGATTGAAGATGCAGCAGGCGGACCGCATGCACTAGCTCCGGATCCAGAGGACCGCCGCTCATCTGCTGCGTGTGCTGACCACCCGAAGGCCCCACGGAGCTTTGCATCTTCTGCTCGTAGGCTGCTTGGATCTGCGCTAGACGCTGCTGCAGTTTTCTGTGCTCCTCTGTCGCCAGACGCTCCATCTCGCAGCGCACGTCTCGGCTCTCGACATGCGCTGCTGCTTCTGCTTGGGCCACGGGGCAGCGTCCTTGTAGCCGCTCACGCATGAGCTGCGACCGCTTCTGGTTACGTGCAAGCACAGCGTCACGCAGCTTGGCCTTGCGCGCCTGCTCTTGCTGCAGAAGCTCTTGCCGTGCCTTCTCTAGCGCGTCGCGCCGCCTTTGCGCGTGCTGTCGATACGCGCGGCGCACGGTTGAAGCCGCGCGCACGAGCTGGAGCTGGCGCAAGGACTGCTCTCGGATCTGCAGCCGAAGCGCTTCCTTGGTTTCCACGGCCTTGAGTCGGAGCAGCAGCTTCTTCTCGCCCTCGGCCTTGAGTCTCGCTGCAGGCAAACACAAGCGCCACAAGATGAGCCCACATCAGGCACTCGGGATCATGCGCACGACATCGCACCTTTCTCTGCGAGGTCCTTCGTCAGCGCTTCGGTCGAGCTCCAGTTCACGCTGAACGAACCCTGGGTCTCCCGCTCCTTAACCGCTGCTCGCTGCGGTTCTGGACTGCGCAGAAGTAGCTCAATGGAGCCGAGACCGCCATCCAGGGCCGAGAGAAACGCGACGCTGTCTCCTACGGCCGTCCCGACCGCGTTGAGGTCCTGCGCATTGAGCTCCAGAGCGCTGCGGCCGATGAAGTCGATCCGCTGGGTGCTACCTCTAGGCGTCGTTCTGGGTGTCGTCGAGCTGCCAGCCCTGAGCAGGAAGAGCAGATACTCGATCATGACTGGCGGTGCTTTCTCCACATTGAACGGAGCGCAGCTCTTGTCCTGCGGCGGCCACTTGACGAACACGGTCTTGTAGCCTCTGCGCTGCTCAGCGTCCCCATCCAGCAGCGAGCCGTACACCAGGCGCTCCTGCGGTCCCACACGCAGCACGCACAGCACGCCGTCCTGCTCGCGCCGCGCTCTGGCGCTCAGCCACGCGCTGGCAGTTCCCAGCTCCACTCTCAGCTCCATGGGGCTATAACAAGGGAGAAGGTGGTTTACATCGTCACGATTCCATTATTAAGATGATACAAAAATAGTCCCCCAGGGACACCAACAGACTCCACATAATCAATCCTCAGCCACACATCACGACGTCATGGTGCGCTCGCGGCCGTGCTTGATGCAGTACCCGTTCTTCTGCACCCACTTCTCGCACCCGTCCTCCTTGCACTTGATGCCGCCGCCGTGGCCGCGACACAGACCCTTGGACTGGCTGCTCTTGGGGCAGTCCGGGTGCTTGCACCGCGCGCCGCCGCCGTGGGCCTTGCACAGACCGCGGGACTGCGCGGTCTTCTCGCAGTCGCCAAACGAGCAGGGCGTCCCGCCGCCGTGCGCGATGCACTTCCGGTTCGCCTGTGCGCTCTTGTTGCAGTTCGGGTGCGAGCAGCGCTTGCCGCCGCCGTGCGTGCGACACAGACCGCGTGAGCGCGCGATGTTGTTGCAGTTGGCGTACCGACACACGCGGCCGCTGCGCGCGTTGGCCAGCGCACCGCTCTGCTCGGCGCTCGAGCTCAGCAGCATCATGCCGTCCTTGCCGCCGTCCTCGTCTTCGGACGACAGATTTAGGCTCTCGGCGCCGTCGAACGACGTGCGGCTCAGCGTTCTCCGCTCGTGCAGATAGGAGACGCCAGGTAGAGACTGCGAATAGAGCGGGGCTGGGGATGACGCACCGTGGTGGTGCGGCGACGCCAGGGACGACGACGACAAGCTGCGGAAGCTCGCCAGTGTGGGCGTTGGCGGCGGGCCGTCACCGACCGATGTGTTGTTCGAGATATCGGACGACGACCGCAGCGAAAGCGGCGGCGGGCGCGGGGCGGCGATACCCATCTTGAGCGGACCGGGTGAGCCCAGGCGGAACGAGTTGAGCGAGGGCAGCCGCGGACTGCTCTCGACCGAGTTGCTGATCGACACGTGGAGCCCGAACGGGTTGGGCGGCTTGGACGAGCCAAAGCCCGCGAGCGTGGACTTGGCCGGCGCTGAGAGCGCCATGCCAGCGAAGGGAGAGATCGGCGGCATGGTCGGCGGCGTCTTGAGCGCATTGGGGAACTGGTGCGCGTTCGAGCTTGACTCCGAGTACGTGAACGCGTGGTTAAACAGGCGGGGCCGGGTCTCCGCGGCTTGCGGCCGCGGCAGCGAATGGTGGTTGTGGCTGTGCGCGAAGCCGACACCGAGGCGCATTTCCTCTCGTTGGTACTGCAGCTGCTGCTCCAGCTGCGCTTGTTCCTCGAGCTCTTCGCGCGTGGGGCCGAAGCCGTCGTCGTTAATTGTGTTCATAGGTTCGTCCTTGACCATGGAGCTGAACGACCGCAGCGCATGCGGCTCCGTGAGCTCGCGCACTCGCTTCTTGGAGTCCACGAGCACGAACTTGGGCGCCGGCGCGTGGTGGTGGTGGTGATCACCGCCGCCATCGGTGTGGGTCATATCATGGTGAGTGTTCATGGGTGGCGGGCCTGCGAGGACGTGGTCGCGCGGTCGAATCCATTCCATGAGGCGAGTCCTCACTTGCGTTGGGGAGTCTGTGGGGGACGGCTGGGGGAGAGGAGAGGAGGAGGAGCGCACTTTCACAGACAAACACCAGCTCGGCTGTGCAGGCAGCAAAAGAAAGAATGGGCTGCACCAGCAAAACCCCATCCGATCGGCTGAAACATCAGAACTGTCACGTTTTTCACACCAAAACCAAGCCATAAAACCCGGAAAACCCCATTCGTTCGCTCAATAAAACCCAGGCAGTGGGCCATCTGGGAGTTCACCTGAGACGCTCCGCATGGCTTTTTAACCCAACCAAAGAGAGTAAGGGTTAGGAAATCGCGAAGGAGCAGTGAGACACGTCTGGACACGGGGAAAGGGGAATAAAGTTGCCAAATGAAGGACGTGAAGGCTGCAGAGCGCACAAACCAGGCGAGTTCAAATGTCCGGCGACAATTGTGTTGTGTAGAGAGTTGGAGCCAAGCCACAAACACTGGGAAATAGAGGTGACGCCAAGTTTAACAAAACTGTATTTGAACGATAGTAACACAAGACAAACCTACAAAGTCTTTTCACAACCGACAACCTCGGGCTCAAGAAAAGAATGCTAGTTTGCGTGTACTGTAAATGCACATTGCAACTTATCAGATGTGAGAGGAGGGAGCGAGGGATCCCAAGTTCGAATTGCATTCAATACTGTACACGCGTTTGCTGTGATGAGGCGGAAAGTTGATTTTTTCTCATGTGAAAGAACCCAACAACAGAGACAGGAGGAGGAGGATAATGGCCCTGCCTATGAAACGCCCCAAACGCAAAAAGACAGGCGCTTGATCACACTGTCATTTCTTACCCGGATCCAGCCGCGGTACAAAGCAGGAACGGTCGCTCTGCCAAGTTGGATCAGTCGGGTCTGTTCAGTCCAACTGTGTGAGTCCAGTGAACGACACTTGATGGTTGCAACTTGAAGGGGTCCAAAAGCTGCAGAGTTTGCCTCAAGAGATTGGCAAGCAAAGGAAGAGAAGCGACAGTTCGCCAGCGACAGGTCGTGGGGCCTGGCTCCTGCACCCATAAAGCAAGCGAAGGAATCCATGAGTGTTTAGCTTGAAAGGCTGCATCTCTTCCGTGTTGCAATCTGGGGCTGATCGGCCGAACACTTTTTGGTTTTGGATGTGCAAATGGATATGTGCTGTTTTCTATTCATTGACGAGCGGTATCTTCACGTATACTGCGGAGGTTATCTCTTTTTTGGCTAGAGAGAAAAGGCGCCAAGGATGCGCTCTGGTCCCATCCTCCACATTGCCTCCCTTCACCATCTACAAATGCACGATCTTTCAAGACCACGACAAATCAATGCACATGCAGCAAAAAGAAGGAGGAGGAGTGAGAGGAAAGAGATTGCGTCATATCAGAATCCCCACAGAGAAAGAGAGAACCCTGAGTAGCAGACAAGTGGGGGGGGGCGTATTCATACAACAAAGGTTCACTATGTACCGTGGCCGCAGCTTTTGAATCTTCTGTTGCGGTTCTGTTGTCGGGTATCACGCTTTTCTTTTTATTTCAGAACCCAAACTCCCCCAATTGAAAAAGCGCGTGTACATACGGATATGTGTGGGCGGAACTCAAAGTGAGATGTGGCAGTGTGAAAACAAATCCAAATAAATCGCGACCAGGAGCGGCAATGCAGCAGACGGAGGAGGAGGAGACGGAGGGGGATGGAGAATAAATATAGGGCTAGGTGCACGTCACCAAAAGCCTGATCGCACATTTTCTTGGAACCAGAACCGATCACCCTCATCGCCCAGCCCATAGCGCAAGCGCCAAATTAAACTTCTCACTGCTGTTTTGAGCCAAAAAGTGCCACATCGTTGACACTGTTCGTTCCCAGTCAGGCGCTGCAACAGTGGCATCCCTTGGTCTCGTTTTCCTCCTGCAAGCCGAGCCGTCCCACCCACAATGAGTGACAGTGGGTCGGCCGCTCTGATCCTGAGTTCCTGCTGCAGCTGAATTGCTGAATGACTGCGACTGTCCCCTCCCCCCTGTCGCATGCCGATCCTCCTCCGTGGTATACAGTATAGTGTACAGTATACTCCAGATAACGCCGCCCTGTGACAGCGCAGCTGTGAAATGGTGGATCGCAAAAGTTCGATTTGCACCATGCGTAACAAAGGATACCGCACTTAAGGATCGTAAAGTGCGGGTTGGTCAGATCTGTTGGGACAGAAGCGAACTTTACCGCTTCATCTACATACTGTATCCATGTAGCCATCTTGTCAGTGCAGCCGCCGCTTGTCATCGCGCTCGACCGTCACAGACGACGAGCCGCAGTACGAGTGCAGCTTCTCCAGCCGCTGCTGCTGGCGCTGGCGGCGCCGTGCCATCTCGTCCTTGCAGGACTCGGCTAGCATTGCGTGGAGCGCCCGCAGGATCGTCTGCTGCTTGCTCTTGTCGCCCTTGGCGTCCGCGTACTGCTCCAGCAGCTCAATCTCGCGGTCCTGCGTAGCTTCTCGCGCCTTTTCCAGCGCTGCCAGCTGTGCCTCCAGCTCAGCACACCGCTCTGTGAGCTGTGCGATCTACAATACACCAGCAGGAGTCAGTATCTCCATTACAAGGACAACCGCCAGAGCAGGACCACTCACAATCTGGCCCTTGCGAGTGCGTTCCGAGTCCAACTCCGAGCGAAGACGCTGAGTCGACTCCATGCGCAGCCTCTGCACCTGTCGGATCTCCTGCTGAAGCTCCTCGATCTTGTTCTCGTAGCTCTCCTTCATGGCTTTCATCTCCTTGGCCAGCGCCGCCGCGAAGGTCTCCTGCTCCTCGGCGCTTGGAACAGTAGACGCTGGCAATCCGTTGCTGTTAGTTCCAGTCACAGAAGACACAGTCGACTTGATAGACGAGCCAGACGGCAGCAATGCCTCTGCGATAGGCACCGTGTTCCGGCCAGACGCCACGGCGTCTGAGAACGGACTGGTCGACTGGAGCGAGGGCTTCAGACTCGCCGGCAGACTCAGCTCGTCCAAACGATTGCGCATGTGCACCAACTGCCAATCGGCATCGTCGGTCTGCTGGTGCAGACGCGTCCAGGCCTCGTGCATCTGTCGCCATTGGCCTGCGTGCTGGTGCTGGAGCCGCCGCAAAAACGGCTCCAAGGAGTCGTCTTTTCTCTGCGAAGCAGCGATCTCGACAGGAATGGTCGCCAGCAGCTCCATTTGAAGCCGCAAGCGCTGCGCCAGTAGTGTGATGACCTGAGCCACAAGCTTCCTGTCTTCGGATACTCGGGACGCATGCGCTCGAGCGTCTGCATCCATAGTATCGTGGTCCTTTTGCAGCTGCTTACGCTCGGCTGCCAGCTCTGCTCGCTGCTTCTTCAGCGCCCTAGTACACAGCAGAATCCAGCGTTAGACAATGGAGCCCCAGCCATTTACACGACACGCAGCTACTTACTTCTGCTCCTCGGCCAGACGAGCAGCCTGCTGCGCTTGAACATCCCTGCCTCGACTGCCGCCGATCTCACTCTGGGCCAATCGCTCTTTCAGCGACACGATCTTCTGCTTCGCTCGCTGGAGCTCGACTCGAGTCTCTGACAATGCGGCTAAAGGACGAGGTGTGGCAGTCTCCAGAGCGTGAAGTCGTTGAGCCAACTCATCCCGCTCGTCTGTCAGGATGGCCAGCGCAGTGCGAAGCTCACTGGCTGCTCTCTCGCTGGCCTCGGCCACGGATCGAAACGCGCTCACGTCCTTCTCCAATGCCTCTTTCCATGCTGCATTCGCTTGAGACTGGTGCGCATGCAATTGCTGCTGACCGGCCTTGGCAGCAGCCAACTGCTCATGCAGTGACCTCAGCTCAAGCTCCATGACCGCCTTCTCCCTAGACCAGGAAGAGCCTTGGGCGTCCTGCTGCGCCCGACTCTGGACCAATTTCGCACCCAACGCGTCGATTCGAGCCAAAAGCTCTTGCCTCTGGGCCTCAGACTCGCTGGCTGCCTGCTTTCGCTGCCGCTTGCGCTCTGCGATGCACAGATTCGCGGTCTCCAGCTCGTCCGCGACCGTTTTCGCCTGGCGCATGGCGTGCGTAGCCTTCTCACGCTCAATCGATATGGCGGCTTGGTGCTGGTCTCGCAACAGCGCCATCTTCTGCTGCTCAGACGCCAACGCATGCTCCAGTGCGGACACCTTTTGGTGCCAGCAGCTTTCTTCCTGGTATCGGCGTCGCTGGATCTCCTCGTCGTCCACGGAGATCGACCGACTGAGCTTGGACTCGAGCAGCTGCAGCTGATTCTCCTGGTGCAGCACCATTTTCACGTGTCCCTCCAGCTCCTCGGCGTTGGCTTTAGCCCGCTGCTCGCTCTGCTGTAAGAGCCTCTCGATCTGCTCGCGAGCTGCTGCGGTGGCATCCAGACGCTGCGAGAGTTCGCTGTTCCGATTGGCGCTCGCATTCAGCTCGGCCTGGAGCGTTTGGATTAACTCACACGCTTGACGCTGCTCTCTCTGCAGGAACTCCATGTCGGAAGCCAGGGCACGAAGCCTCTGCTCCGCCTTCTTGCGCTCCGCCTCCGATTGAGCCGCCTGCCTGTTGGCATTGCTGAGTTGGGCAGCCAGATTCGCACTCTGCTCCTTACTCAGCAGCTGTGTTTTGCTCTGGAGCTCCTCTTCTCTTTGCTTCAGAAGCTGCTCGATCTCCGCTTTGTCCCGCCGGAGCTGCTGCTTTTCCTGGAACGAAGCCCTCTCCAGCGACTCGTAACCAGACGCAGAGACTGCGAGCGCGTGCTCCAGTCTTTCGATCTGCGCAGTGAACTGAAGTCTCTATGGTCCACAGCACAATGGTCAGCTCACGTGGATGCGAAACAGAGCAAAAGGACTTCGTATACCTGCTTCTCCATGGCCGCTGTGCTACTGACAGCCGTCTCGGTCGATTGCTTGAGTAGATCGCTCACTTGCTGCCTGAGCTCTTGCGATTCTTCAGTCACAGATCGTAGCTATTCATTCACAGGTCTCACGTTAGAATCCTTCAAACGCAGCTCAAGTGGTCAACCAGACCGTACCTCCTTCTCGAGCGCTTGTTTCTCGCTGCTGACAGCATTGACTGCCGCCTGAAGCGCGTTCAGCTCTTTCTCAAGATGCTCCAGCCTACGTGTTTTCTCCACGGACTCATCAGTACCAGCAGAAGATCGCGCAGACGCCACAGCAGCTTTGCCAAGAGGATCCTGCTGCTGCTGCGTTCGCTCCACTGCGATCCGCCAGTTGTCCTGCAGCGTAGTCCACCTGGACACGCCGTCCTTCTTCTTGCTGTCGGCCTTGGCCAGAGCGTCTTTGAAGAGCGTGAGCTGCTCGTTCAGATCCGCAATCTGCTTGTCCTTCCCGTCGGATGCCTGTTGCAGGACGTTGTTCTCAGCGTTCAGAGCCAGGATCCTGGTCTTGAAGGCCTGGACAACGGTCGTCAGTCAGCGTTGCATCGCCCGAACAAGCAGCAAGAGCTCTCAATCACACACCTCCGTCCGCTGGAGCACGATGAGGAACGCGGCCAGGTAGGAAGACCCGAGGCTCGTGCCACAGCCGGTTGGATCTGTGTCTGGTGGCCTCTTGCGCTCTGCAGAGTTCGACCGGTCGGCGGCTGGATCCACGCCGCTTTGGTGGTGCGGATCCTGCTCAAGAGCCACGTGAAGCTGCATGAGCTTGAGCAGACCGTCGCCAAGCAGAGCCTCGAGCTTCATCTTGCTGACTGCTAGCTGATATCAAGAGACGCAGGTGAGCGAATCATCCGCTGAGAGAGAGAGAGCCCTTGCAAGCCAGAGAGAGACGGCGGCATTCGTCACCTGCGTGGGGTCGGAAGAGAAGTTGTATCGCTGGAGCTGCGCCAGGGTCGAATCCCGAGAGGTGTAGTTGCTCATGCTCTGCATGTTCTTGACGTGGCTCAGCTGCGGCTGGTGCTGGCCTGGGTCTCTTTCGCGCGCCAGCTGGAGCACGTGGCCGATGTCGCTCTTGAGCTGGCGGATGTAGGCGGCTTCTCGTTTCGTCAGATCGGACTGCTCCATGCTGCGCTCCTCTGTCTCTGGCCACAAAGGACTGGATGCTACAAGAGATGCAGAGCTTAGATGCAAAGGCACTGTGCATGTGCAGGCGTCTGTAAGCCACTCACGCTCGTCAGCGAAGCAGGTCGTGGGCTTGCTAAAGGCCATTGGCTGCGGTGCTACCCCATGATTGTGCAGTCGAGCGGCGCCGTCTCTGGCTGTACTTGGCCGCTGCTTCGGTGCTGGTGCTTCCAAGCTCGGCCTTCGTACTCCACCGCTCTGAGGACTGTGGCAAGCAGACGCAAACAGTCCATCAGTCCGAGTGGTTCAGCAGCAATAGACAGGTCCACCAACCGACTCTGAAGCGCCGCGACGAGCTGCTGCTGCTGGTTCTGACTGGGCTGGCTGCCCGCTCGCGGGGGCTTGGAGCCTGAGATGTTCTCTCCACTCACACGCAGGGACAGATCCTCATTTCGCGCACTGGTGGGCGGCGTGAACAGCGCGCCAGTGGACGGAGCTCTGCAAAAGGCAGGACGAAAGGGTGAGACCACAACTCTTGTTGGCTTCAGAGCCTAGATCCGACTCACTTGGGTCGCTCGTTCAGGAACATGACGCTGGGCGACACACGCCGAGAGGCCTGGGGCCGTCCGTACAAGTCCATGGTCTGTCTATCCAGTGGTAAACATGGCAATGAGTGATAGCGACGCGATCGGCCTTCTCTCTTGACCCAGAGCGCGGACCAAAATAGAGCGCGCGAAACGATTCACTCGTGTCGCGACGCTTGCAGGCCGCTGTTTCCACTGTGTCCATGGAGCCTGCGTGTACGTTGCTCCGGGTTTGAACGCTGGCTGGTTGTCCACTGACTGACGTACGAGTGTGATGGCGGTGTGTACAGCTCGCAATGTAATACGTGGCTTTCCATGAGACGACTTATTGCTGCGTGGCGCTGAGCCTCTGTGCATGCTGCTGCTTGTACAGGTCGCGCGCATTGCGCTCCAGGTCTTTTTGTGCGGCCACCAGTGGTTTCTCTACCTATTCAGCTGCACCACACTGCTGCTGTTTGTCTACAAAGGTCATTGTGCTACTGCTCTCGAGACCAGAGCATTCATTGTGGACCCTCACATCTGCTTGAATCAGGCGCCAGACTCCCGTATCCGTCCACGGGCGGGGCCTACGGATGGGAGATCGCCTTCCTCGTCCTCCTGCTGATCGTGGAGAACACGCGCCTGTTTCATGGTAATCCATGGCCTTGGATATCACTCTGGGTATGGTAATCAAGCCGCTGTTGACGTCTCCTCTTGTTGTCGCCATAGCGTCCAAGGGCAACAAGACCACGCAGCTGGCACCTCTTTTCCTCTCGCTGCTGCTGGCGCTCCCGGTTCTCATCTGCCACGTCTTCTATCTGCAGCTCCAGACCTACGTGTGCGTACGCAGCCATTTGCATGCATCCCACCCCCTGACTGACTCACTATCGTTTGCAGACTGCGGCTGGACCAGATCCTCAACGGCTTGGCCATCGCGTTTGTCTGCATCGAGATCTTCCTCTCGCTGCTCACGCTGCTACTGGTGCTGGAAAGGCAGCGACTGGCATAAACGATTTAATCGCAACACCTTCACTCAGTGGTGAACTCTCTCGATGGATTGCACACGTTCCAGGAGCGCTGGAGGCTCCACGCAAGGACTCAGATCCTCTGCAACATGAGTCCGTCCATTTTTGGACTCGGCTCTATTCGTGGTCTGTGCCTACAGCCGGATCCCTTCGTTGCAGATACCAAAGTGATGGAGCGGAAGCCTCCGTTTCCATCGTACAGCACGATCGCAAAGGCCAGGCCGCTGTTCGAACTGGCCGACGCCGTGGTGGCCGAGCCAGCGGCCACACGTCCAGTGGTAGCGTTACCAGCTCGATCTCGGTCAAGCAGCCGGGACCCATTGCCGAGCGTCCAGCCCAAGCCGATTGACGTTCCTTTCGATCTTGAGTCGATCTTGAAGCCTGGCCGCACATTCGACAAGCCAGCGCCAGTCCCTGGACATCCACACGAAGGAGGGATCTGGACGATGGAGGCAGAATTGTCCAATGGCCAGGATTTTGATGCAGAAGCACTCGAGATAGCAAGACACCGTAGTATTGAGACGCATGCGAGGTAATGATGCGCGTGCAACTGGGGTCGGCTAGCAGATAGAAACCTATCCGAGTGTGTCCGTCTGCTAGGATGTCTGAACCATTGGAGCTCGATCCGAGGTAAATGTTGTCCCATGGCCACGTTGAAGAGACGCATTGACATGTCTTTGGACCCCCCACAGGCCATTTCCTAAGCGAGAGATCATGACGGTTGGGTTGCTGCGACTGTAGTGAATGGATCCATGTCCAATCAATCCCATCGACTGCTGTGTATTACTGTAGCCCTGCGGCCTTTCTCCGCTTCGTCCGCTTCGCGTGGAGCAAAAGTACAGGCTGCGCAATCCAGACGAGATGATCCAAGACGCGGCGGAACGCCGTCGACTCCAGTCGGAGGTTTGACTTGAGTACTCACGCCTGTCACACTGCAGCTCTCACGTGGTTCTGCTGCCCACAGCTCACAGAGCTGCGGCTCTCTCGGGAGAAGAAAGAGACTGCGTTGAGATCCATCACGCGACTGAACGAGCTCCCGACTGCCAAGCCACCCAACCAATTCAGATCCCACCACAGTACCGTGTTTCCCCAATTCCCATATGACAAGAAATGAGAGTGTCTAGCACCACATTTCCAGGATCTTACTACACACAAAGCACGCAATTGAGAGCTGACTCGCTTGGGGGGAAGTTCCATATTGCGTCTATAATAATAACGGCGGCGGATCTCACGGGAAACAAGCTCGAACGCGAACGATTTGGTTTCGGAACTCTGAACTAAATAATTGGGAGCGGATGAAGATCCATTGGTTTCGAGCTGAACGCAGCCCACTCTTCCTTCGAGTGGGGAACACAGAAGCAGTCATACTGGCCGGGCGCCTCTGCTGGTCGAGACTCCAGTTGGTTGGCTGAAGCCATATTATAGACGGATTCGCTTGAGGAAGAGCACGAGTTCTTGGATCCGCGTCTGAGCTGCTGCTGCTCGAGTCACCACCAAGCGAAGCGTGTCCGCAGTCTACAGCAGACAAGACAGCATGAGTGTCGTACCAAGAGAGCAAGAGAGATAAGCTAGTAGGCATCATACCATGGTCTGCGGTCGACCAATCTCAGCGAGTATGTACGTCGTGGCTGCCGAGCGGATCTGCTGGACAGTGATATGAAGCCGCTCCAGCTCCTTGACCACATCGGCCGCCAAGGGAACGAACGACGCGTTGGCTAGACACCCTTCCACGCCCTCCACGAAGCACTCGATGTCGTTCAGCTGGCTCACCAGCTGCGCATGTCTGGGGTCCAGATGCGCCACTCGGGAGGCGGTACGATCCACAGGAGCGACCATCGCTTGAGGCGATGGAGCCGCCGTGGGTCGTCTGGAAGCCACGATCGTGTCACTGTTCTGGTACGAGTTCGAATAGGGCGACGGCTCTCCACCAAAGCGGAAGAACACGCCAGAGTCTGTCTTCTTGGTGGAAGCCACGTCGACCTCCGGGCTCCTGTCTGGCTCCATAGATTGTGCTGCATGACAGAACGATGGCATTTTCAGTTCAGGAAGACGGTCAACACGCAGACTGCTGCTATGTGATCCCTACCTCTGGCTAGTGTGGCTGACTTGTTCGTGCTGTTTGGTTCCTGGGCGGCACCAGGACGGCCTTCGGACAGCCGCGCGTCAGACTTCTTGCGCGACTCGGCCGGGTACGTGCGTCGGCCAGAGTACATGGCGGAGTAGTCGTGCGCGTCCAGCAGCGACGCCTCGCTGTCCGTGCGCGAGAGGAAGCTCTGGTTGATGCGCGCGTCCAGTCGGTCTTTGGCGGAGCCGCGGCGCTCGCGCTCGTGCTCAAGCCCGGGCATCTCCGAGCTGTAGGACGCGTCGAACGGTCGCTCGCTCTCCACGTCGTGGCCTGCAGTAACGAAATCCAGTAAGCATCCAGGCAGGTAGGTCCCTGCAGCAAGCAGTTATGCAGTCACGTACGCGATTCACGGCGCTCCAGAATGTGCGCGTTCACGCGGTGGTTGGCGGTCACGCCGAGGTCCTTGGGCGCCGAGTAACCTCGCGCGTGCTTGGACTTGTTGACCGTGGACAGCATGCGCTGTGAGAACGTGCGCTGTAGTGACGGCGAGCGGCTGCTGCTACTGCTGCTGTTCGCAGGCTTGTGCCAGTAGCTGCTGCTGGCGCTGGCTGGCTGCACGGCGCCTCGCTGGCGTGCCTCGATCTCCAGGTCGATGTCTCTCTCCATGACGTCGTCGGCCGAGACGTTGACCACGAAGCCGCGTCCGCCTGCATGGCCTCCATGGCCCAGCGGGATCATCTTGCTCCCGAGCGCGTTTGGGAATGACAAGATGACGACGAAGGGCAAGCGGCCCGAAAAAATCGACCTCAAGGGATTTTGGCCAATCACAGAGAGGAGAGTTACCAAACCGGCCAATCAGACACGCGCCCATCCCCACATGCCTGTCTGGTTACGGTGACTCGGAGAAACCGAATGGATTGGCCTGGCGGGTTTAAGAGAACGCGCAGGTCATGGCTCAAGCAGGAGCCGGCCACAAGCCGTGATGCTGGGCAGCAGCATAGTGGACGCAAGAGAGGATGCGCTTCTCCCGATCAAAGGGACACGGTTCAAAGGAACAGATGGACTCGTGGGCTGCGTGGCGGAACCAGCCGGTGGCAAGACAGCACCGTGATGTGCTGCACTGAGCTCATGCGAGGGACCGACCAATGAGCTACAGTGGAGACAGCGGAGGCGTAAGCAAGACCAGCATGCTGGCGCTTGTTCGTCTCTCTCTGGTCTTGTGTCGCATTGAGCGTAGAGGCGGTGGGTCATGATGGCCCTCTGAGGTTATTACTCACTGCGGCTCTTGAGTGACATGCAAATAAGATCGGCTTTAGGAGGGAATGTGCGTGTAGTAATGAGGTAGGAACAAACGGAAGCGCCACGGCGATGGACCAACTCCGCCAATCGTAGAGTTGTACGAGCACCCGCTCCATGCCGCCTCGAGAGGAGTTTCTTTAGCACGCCACAACGGTGTGGGTCTGCACAGTATTAGCTCTGGAGCCTGAGCGGAGAAGAGCTGAATGAGCGAGAGGAGAGAGAGCTCAACGAACGGACCTGCTGGTGGATGAACCACGTAAAGGCAGGCGCAAGACGTCAGTGGGGTTTGCCGAAATTCCAAATATGATCATACTATCGAAGCACAATTACAGATTTGGTTCCCATCAATCGCAGCCAGCTGTTTCTGAAGCGGATGGCGACCAGCGGTTCTCAGAGACAGTCCCGCATTGGACTGTGGATGGCCCCAGGCCACACAGACAACAGACATGGGGCTTGCGTCATGGACGAATGAGTCCCTCCCTAGACACGACACACCGAGATCTTCTGGAGGCCAGAGGAGGTCGATCCGTTGAGCCATCAGCAGTGTCTTTGAGTATGAGAGTGCTTGCTGCTGCAGTGGTTTCGTTGACTGCGATCCTTTGGGTTCAAAGCTGCTGTGATAAACACTTGGCATGGCCACCAGACGGCGCTTGTCACGTTAATAACTTCAACTTCCCATCAACGTGTGGCTGGGAATGCTCTTAACAGTCATCCGCCTCTTGAGCCTGTCTGACTGTAGAGGATCGGCCATCCAAGAGGTCGCCGCTTCTTCCAAAGCTGATCAAAGGTTGAGCAGAGCACTAGCATTTCAAGAAGAAAAGAGCTTTCGTATATTTAACATGGAGCCTCAAGGCCCAGACAACAAGGCGTGATTCCTTATTGTCTGGGCCTTGAGGCCGATTTGGAGATTGTATAGAGAAGAACCTAAGCCATGGTGCCCTGAAGCAGCACCTGCTCGCCACCATTGGACGGTACGACCTTGCCCAGGTGGAACACCTTCTCGCCCGTGGCTTCCACGGCCTGGACGACCTCGGCCACGTTGGCCTGCGGCAGCACGAGCACCATACCGATACCGCAGTTGAACGTGCGCGCGAGCTCCTTGTTGGACAGGTTGCCCTGCTTCTGCAGCCACTTGAACACGGGCGGCAGGCTCCAACTGGTGCAGTCGATCTCGACGGCCATATCCTTGCTGAGCACACGCGGGATGTTCTCCAGCAGACCACCGCCAGTGATGTGGGCCAGCGCGTTAATCAATCCCTTCTTGACCGTGCCCATCAGCTGCTGCACGTAGATCTTGGTGGGCGTCAGCAGGGCCTCGCCAAGCGTCTTGTTGGCCTCGAACGGGCACGGGTCGCTGTACTTGAGGCCCGAGACCTCAACCAGCTTACGCACGAGCGAGTAGCCGTTCGAGTGGATGCCCGACGATGCCAGGCCGAGCACGACGTAGCCGGTCTCGATCGGGAGCGGCAGGATCGCGCTCTTGCGGACGGCGCCGACGCAGAAGCCGGCCATATCGTAGTCACCGTTGTGGTACATGGACGGCATCTCGGCCGTCTCACCACCAATGAGACCGCACAGCGACTGACGGCAGCCTTCAGCAATGCCCTTGACAACGTCAGCAGCCTCGTTGACCTCAAGCTTGCCACAAGCATAGTAGTCAAGGAAGAATAGCGGCTCAGCGCCCTGAACGATCAGGTCGTTCACGCACATGGCCACAAGATCGATGCCGACGGTGTCGTGCTTCTGCGAGAGCTGAGCGACACGCAGCTTGGTGCCGACACCATCGGTACAGGCGACCAGCACCGTGTCGTTGTCGTAGCCAGCGGCCTGGAGGTCGAACAGACCACCGAAGCCACCAAGATCGGCGTCGCAGCCAACGCGCACAGTCGACTTGCAGTACGGCTTGATCATATCGACCAGCTTGTTGCCAGCGTCAATGCTGACACCGGCATCGGCGTACGTAATCTCCTTCTTGGTCTCAGCGTTCTTGATCAGCATGTTGGTCTGCGCCAGACGGATCGCGTGCAGGAACGCGATTCCTTCGAGCGGCTGGACACGAGCCTTGAGCGATTCGGCTGAATCGGTGGCGAGCACCGGGCACTGGAGCTGCACGGCGATCGGACCGGCGTCCACATCCTCCGTGACGAAGTGGATCGTGCAACCAGACTGGGTCTTCTTGGCGTCCAGAACGGCCTGGTGCACGGCCAGATCCATGCCGCCAGCGAAATCGGGCAGCAGTGACGGGTGGACGTTCAGCACCTTGTTCTCCCATTCCTTGCAGAACTCGTTCGAGAGAATGCGCATGTACCCGATGAGCAGCACCAGGTCCACGTTCTTGCTCTTGATCAAGTCCGAGACCTGGGCGTCGAACTCAGCACGCGAAAGGTCCTTGGACGACAGCGCCACGGCCTCGATGTTGTGCTTCTTGGCACGCTCCAGGATGCCCGCATCCGACTTGTTGCTGACGACAATGTCGATGGAAGCGTTGAGCTCACCAGCCTCGATGGCATCGATGATGGGCTGCATGCTGCTGCCACGCGTGGATCCAAGAACAGCAAGCTTGAGCGGCTTGGCGCCGTGCAGAAGGCCCTTGAGACCAATGTCCGAGCGGTATTGCATGCCATCGAAGTGGATCTTCTCCACGCCGGCGTACGCGCGACGGATGGCAGCCTCCATGGTGGCGTCCACGGCAGTGACAGCCAGCACACGGCCGCCCGACGTGATGACGTTGCCGGCGGCGTCGAGCGCCGTGCCAGCGTGGAAGACTTCGACACCGTTCATAGCGTTGGCAGCGTCAATACCCGTGATGATCTTGCCCTTCGGGTAGCTGTCCGGGTAGCCCTGCGAGGCCAGGACGACCGTGGCAGCGGCAGCCTTCTTCCAGGCCACGAGCGAAGCCTCAAGCTTGGATTCGACGCATGCGCGCATGATCTCGTACAGGTCGCTGTTGAGCAGAGGCAGCAGCACCTGGGTCTCCGGGTCGCCGAAGCGGCAGTTGAACTCCACGACCTTGGGGCCCGTGGGAGTGAGCATGAAGCCCGGGTAGAGCACGCCGACGTACGGCATGCCCTCGGCCTTCATGGCCGCGATCACGCGCTCGACGATGGCAATGCACTCCTTCTCAAGAGCACTGGTAAGGCACGGCGCAGGCGAGTACACGCCCATGCCGCCCGTGTTGGGGCCCTGGTCAGCATCAAAGATGCGCTTGTGGTCCTGGGCGCCGGGCATCGTGATGACGCGCTCGCCGTCGCAGAACGCCAGCAGAGACACCTCTTCGCCGGTCATGAGCTCTTCAATCACGACTTCGTCTCCGGCCGAGCCGAAGGCCTTGTCCAGCATGACCTCCTTGAGCGCCGCGTAGGTCTCTTCCTTGCTCTGCGGGATGATCACGCCCTTGCCGGCCGCGATGCCCGAGGCCTTGATCACAACGCTGTGGGTGATGGAGTCCAGGTACGTCTTGGCCTTCTCGTAGTCCGTGAAGTTCTGGTAGGCGGCCGTGGGGATGTTGTTGCGCTGCATGAAGTCCTTGGAGAAAGCCTTGGACGCTTCCAGCTGCGCGGCCTTGGCGCTGGGACCGAACGTTGGCACGCCAGCAGCGTTCATCTTGTCAGCCAGGCCGTCAACGAGCGGAGCCTCGGGGCCCACAACGCAGAGCGAGACGCCGTTGCTCTTGGCGAAGGCGATGAGCTCGTCGTGCTTGTCCACGCCAATGTTGACGTTGACCACGTTGCCGCCGGCCGTGCCGGCGTTGCCCGGGGCCACGTAGATGCGGCGCGTGGAGGGAGACTGCGCCAGCTTCCAAGCAATCGTGTGCTCACGACCACCGCCGCCGATCAGCAGGATGTCGTGCAGCACCTCGTTCTCGCTCTCAAGACTGGCAGCAATGGCCTGATCCAGGGCAGCGAAGGAAGCGAACGCCTTCTGCGCGAGCAGCTGGCGCTCCTTGATGGAAAACGCGAGCGCGCCGTTGCTTGAGATCTTGCTTTGCACCTGCGCGAGGTCGGCCTCGTCGATCACCACAGCGATCTGCTTGTGGTTCCAGGCGGCCGTGCGCACGAACGAGTAGGCGCCCGTGACCCAGCTCTCGAGGCGAGCCTGGCGGGTCTTGAGTGACTCGTCGGCAGCCGTGGTTACGCTGGGCGGCAGTGCGATCACGAGCTCCACACGGTCGTTGAGCAGCACTTGCACCTCGGCTGGCGTGGTCACGGGGATGTGCGGCACCTTGGCGGCCACGAGCGCTGCGCTGAGCGCCGGGGCACAGAGCGTGGCGAGACGCAGGCCGCTCTGCTGCAGCGCCTGAGCGGCCTGGAGCAGCGTGTCGGGGGCGTGGGCCCCGCAGAGCACCGCGAGCGCCGTCATAGTGAGGAGGGAGGAGGGAGCTGGAGCTGTGGCTGGCGGTAAACCCCAATGACCACTTTGAAGGCGCAACCGCTGTGCGCCAACTGCTACGTTTTAGAAATAGAAACGCGGAGGTAGAAATAAAAATGACTCGCATTGCGCAACTAAGGGCGTTACCTTGATGAAAGATTGTATGGTTAACGGTTGCTAGATAAAGGTGCTTCAACATCCAAGAACCATTGGCTGGCTGCCGTGTTTGGCTCATTCGAGTGAGGAGGCAGTCCCCATTGGGCTCATGGTATTGATAAGCAGGCCAAAGAGGCAATCACAATGACGAGATCCGCATTGAGAGACAATTGTGCGTGTATTGGGGAGACTGTAGACCCGGAAGAGGAGGACCAATTTCGCTAGGGCTCATCTCATGGGGGATGCAATTGGCTACTTACCGTACACGACTGATGAAAAAATGATTGGTTGGAATGCAGGTCTCTACCGGTATACTGGTCATGTACCGGTATATTTCATCAGGTTGCTTGAATGTAGCGTGATTTGTCCTGCGACAAGACAAAACGCGACTTGCGAAAACAAAAATCATGGAGTTGGGATTTGATCGAGCTGTTCCTTTGCCTTGGCCGAAAGAGGAAAAAGAGGAACAACTTTTGCTCGCTGATTTTAGACTACAAAATGTCGAAAACGGGACGCGCGTGTGAGTATTAGGGCTTCACTTGAATACCATCTCGCTTTGGCTTGCGCACTGGATGAGACCGTGCTGCAATTGTAAAATGCGGTCGATTTTGCTTGTGATTAGATCTACACGTAGTGCGTCCATTTCTCTTCCGAGTCCAGCACCTGTGTCCTGTCGGACAAACAGGATGCATTTAATACGCGAAGCAGGTAGGCACTCGACGATATTCTCTCCGTCCAAGGAGATTTCTGCACTAAGGCCGTGTTCGGGTTTCGTCTCAAAAAGCAGCCACTTTCATAATGATCATTGTCGGCAAAACGAGCCGGATTGAAAGCACGTGCTTCAGCAGCCAGATCGAAAAACAGCATGGACCAAAAAAATTCAAAGCGGCCGGATTGACCCTTTCCAGCTGCTTGGTCAAAATCGTGTTCGACTACTGCATGTAGCTGTTTTGAGCAAAAGGGGCTGCTTTGAGGGTGAAGCTGGATTGGGACAAAACCAAACACAGCCTAAGGGTTTTTGGGAGTTCAAGCATCAATTGTTGTGGTGTATTCTGCAATGGATTGTGACCCAGATTTTGCTGGTTGCTTGCCACAAATATGCAGGACTACGTTCTCATATATGGAACTTCGGTCTGTCGACAAAATGATGTTTAATGTTGAGCAATACTTCAATCCACAATTCAAATTATTACCGTGATGGAGCAAAGCTTGGTCGCTGCGAAGTTTGAAGCGGGGTTTTCGGGCGCATAATTCTTGATCGATTTGTGGGTATTGGCTGAATGGCTGGCCGGTTTATTCCAGTATTGTTGCTTTGGTGTCTTGAGAACCGATCAAACATTCCTCCACTGGGTCGTTGCTTCACAACTCCTGGAGTTTCAGGGTGACCAATAGATCCAAACTGTGGCCTCATCAATGCTACAGATGCAGCGTTGCCGTAGGGTCGTGCAATCGGGCGTGTGATAGCTCGTGCAAATTGAGGAGATTGAGCCACAAGTGAGCTTTCTCCTGCAATCATCGTAGACGACGTTGAACCGCCAGGTGAGGGATATTGTCTGGAGTTTGTCTGCGCTTTCAAAGCTTTGCACTGATATAATGTTAATACGACTAGATACTCTGTCCAAACAAAGATAAACGACTTACAATCTTCTCCCAGTTCCTGCATTTCCTTGATTTTTCTTTGTACGCCTAATAAATTCGCTAAATAAGACGCAGAGTTCAATAGTAAAGACGCAGCATTGCGTACCTCACGAAGTTCTTCATTCGATGTAGTTAACGTTTGCAGTTTTGGTTTGATCTCTCGTAGCTCGGCTTCAAGTTGATCTGTGTAATTTTTAAGCTGAATGTACTTCTCTCCATGTTGCATCTGAAAAGCATTTTGCTCCTCAGCTTTCATAACGCTTTGTCATAAATTGGATTTCATATATGTAATCAGGATTAGGTTCCTTCGTACCCATTTGGCGCCTGATTTCTTCCTGCGTTTACATGATGTCAGTATAATATCCTCTTCCATTATAAATATTCTTGTATGTCTTTTTACCTGTCTGCTCATAAGAATGTTAGCTCAACATGTCGTACAGAGTTTCGAAATTGCCAACACAATTTTACCGGTAGGAATCTTGTGCAAGTTGGAACTAAGAATGTGACTGCATAGTAAGTTGCATAGAGACCGAGACCGTCGCACGAGCAAAATCAGGAATGTCATACCAGCACGAACTCTGTCCAGCACACATCACATAGTGAGCATTGAAGTTTGATGGATAATCGTTAGTGCAGCAGATAAATGTACCGAGTGCTTGCTGGAAGTGATCTGCAATGACAAGAAATATCAATTGGTGAACTCCAAGACTAATATTAACTGAAGCAATCGTACGAAAACATGCCGATGGATTTGCAATCATCTCTTCCCAGATTGTCTAAAGTACGGTCATGATAAGACGAGACGGGTTTTGTCGCGGCATTACTGGTCGGCTTTAACGTACTTCGGCTCGCTTTTCAGTCAAATATTGAGAAATTTAGTCATGGCAGATATCCGCAAACAATTATGGTACTTACTTTTGGGTCAGCGACGCCATGTATTGTCCTGCTCAGCAAATGATGTCAGCAGATGATGAGCATAGAGGCTCGATACTTCGCACTTACGTCTCACATACACCTCCCCGCCTGTGCAATTCAAAATCGTCAGGTTATCACAAGGTACATATTATGCGGCAGGTAAACTTACGAGTTATTTAAATCTGAATTAGCGTTCACATCAAATAAGCCTTAGCACAATTAACAGCACGTTTCGACCAAGAAAATACGCAATCTACCAGTTCGGCATGCAGGGCAAATCATTCGGCCTCCACCAAAGCTTTTGTACGCGCATTTTTCCTGCATCCGCCATGCATCAGCTCCTAAACCAATCTATGTGCAAAATCTCGCGCAAATAGTCGCACGCAGAAGATGTGACTGCAAGTCGTGCGGTAGCATGTTTGGGCCGCCTGTGGATCAGGCAGAATCGGCTCCCAGCACGCGTTGCAGCGCAACTGCGGACGTGGTGTCTCGGCCGCCCGCGCGTCGGACTCCATTTCACCCATCGGCGACGACGCGCGCCTCCCCCGGCCTCGATTCCGCACGCTCGAAGTCTCGCTCATGCGCGAGTCGTCTTCCAGATCCATCGCGGCGCTCGTTCTCTCTCTCGGTCGGACGTTGAAGAAGTGGCGTCGCCAGTGCGCGCATCGGCTCGCAAGAGTGATGGTCGCCAACTTCAACACAGCCCAGCCTCAATTCAATTCAAAAATGCCAACTCAATGAGTTGATACCACCGTTTTTCACATTTCAAGGTATAGTTTCATGATGTGTTTACACATCACGGTTTCTGGTTGGCGCGCATTCTGCGTCCGCGCTTTTGAGTGACGAATGTGATGGAGGCCGATCAAGGATGGCAGGACATCGAGCAGACGTTTGCGGCGGCAGAGCTGCCTCCTGTGCCGCCCACGTCAGACCCTCAGCGACTGTTGAGTTATGTGCTGAGCATCCTGCCTCGGTACACTGAGATGGAGATGCTGTCAACCCATCTGCGGCTGTACTCGTCCACGTTGGAGCAAGAAATGGATCAAGCCAAGAGCCACGTGCGCATTTTGACTCGAGAGGTCGAGAGTGAGCGTGAGAAGAAACTTTTCCTGGAGCGCTATGCAGCGCAGATCGTGAAGGAGCGCAATGATATCCTGCATGCGAAACCGTTAGCACGCCATGGGAAAAAAGCCGCCACAGGCGCCAACTCTCACTTCGCGTGGCATTCCTGCTGTAAGAAAAGCACGAATCACGCACTGGACATGACACCGTCCATCGCAGCGTTTCGCGGTGAGAAATTACAGGAGTGCATGCGCGAGATCAAGACTCTGCAGGACGAAGTGCGGAATCAGGAGCTGCTGCGCAATGAGCTGGACTTCCTTCTGAAGAAAACGCAGCGAGAGCACGATTGCAAGGTGACTGCCGACCACAAGCATATCCAACAACTGGAAAAGCAGCTTCTGCAGAGATCAATGCTCAACTCAGGTCTAGAGCGCAAGCTGTACGACGTCGAGTCTACTCTAGCGAGACACGATAAAGTAAAGGATGAACAGGTTGGAGCGCTGGCACACCAGTATGACCGAACGAAGCAGCAGTTGGACGAGTTAGAGCTCGCAAATGAAGCATTGAAGCAACAAGTCGACCAAACAGATTCGGAATGTGAGACCCTGAAGAAGATACTTGACGCTACGACGTCAGCTAAAGAGGAATTTGCGAGGCAAGTGGACGAGCTCAACGAAAAATATCGCGGGGCGCAGTCAGAAATGGAGTCCCTTCGCTCTGAGATTGAAGTGCTGCAGTCTGCTGATATGAAGACATTGAAAGATGGCTATACCACACGAATTGAGAAACTTCAACAACAACACGCAGCGCAAGTGCAGGAACTGATACGAGAAATCGATGCGTTGAAGCTAGAGCTGAAGCGGCGGGAGTCGATTCCAATATCTGCTGCGTCATTGCGTGAGCTTTCACAAGCACATAGTGCACACTCCAGCGTTCGCAGCAATGAAGCACGATCATTCAGCGAGCTAAGTGGCACAGAGTCAAGTGGCGCGAACGGAAGCAGGACGCTGTCGGATCATTTGGAAGACGAGGCCGTTGGATCATCGTTGTCTCGAAGCCAGCTCTCGGACTCTGTGAATTCCTCACACTCATGGTCGCGTCTCCATGAGAGTTTTGAAGAATTGGACCCAGCGGGCGCTGAGAACGTCGAAAACGTCCAACAAGGTCTCAGCAATGCATTGGGTCAAAGTTTGACCGTCAATGATGATACCGTCGCTGGCCCAGTGCAATATTTCAACTGGGAAACGTTTCTGGATAGCTCTTCCGAAGATGCTTCGCCCAGTGCAAGCCAGCTGGGGCGTTCACAGCTTGAGCGCACTGGCAATGCGTTTTATCAAGACAACCTGAACGCCGAAGAAGTAAGCGTTTCCCAGCAGTCGAAATCCCCGTCTGAAACATTGGAGGATAAGCGTCCTGTTACAGAGCTCTACGCGACGTCCAAGAACCAGCTTTGTGCGCTCAGACAATCGTTGGCACATCCTCAGTGGCTGGATCTTGACTTTGAGGATGAAGAGAAGGACCACGAAGAGAGTGAAGCTGAGGAAAAGGAAGACGTACCAGAACCAAGCGAACAGAAACACGAAGAGCCCGTGAGTAATTTAATGCAAGAACTTCAAGTTATGCTCCAAGGAATCGAGAAACGGCGCGTTGAAGAGGAGAAACGAGCTGCCCTGACCAGGCAAGCGTTCTTGGAGTACGAAACCACACGCAACGACTTGCAACAGCAGAAGCCCTCGGGATGACGCATGATCGACTTCCAGCGCGAGCTGCTTCAACGATCAAATAAACCGACGTGGAATGGACGAATGTTTCATCGCCAGTGATGGGACCAAGGCCGATTAAGTCAGCGTGTTGGACCCCGTCAACTCCTTCACCTTGTGGTCGGCAGCCTGTGGACGGCTCTCGTAGACCGCTTCCACGACTCCGTGGCGCCACTACGCAGCGAACAAGAGAGATAGCGCGTGAGAAGACCGAATGGAAGGAGTGATATGGTAAAGAGACCCACACCTTTTTGCTTTCTCCCTTCAGCCCAATGTAGTAAATGCGCGTCTCGTCCCCATTGTAGCTGTCCTGGAAGAACAACGAGATGCTGCTGACGCCTTGGAATTTGCGGATCCTGATATTAACAGTTTGTCAGTACCATGAAGTTAGAACCCTGCACACGCAGCCTAGACGCACTGAAGAGGGTAGTCGATTTGCGCCGTTTGATCCTCCACCAGCTCGAGCGATTGCTGCGCTGGCAACTCGTTGGCGTTCGTGAAATCGATATCCTCCCGATTCGCAAAGCTGAGGTGACAACAATGAGTCAGCATTGTTAAGGGAACTGGCCCAGGGCAACGCAGTCAGCAGGAGCACGTACATCTTGACTGCCTTGGGGTGCGATCCGTCTTCGCCGCCTGAGATGCACATGGATTTGATACTCACGGCCTCCGTAAACCTAGGAGGGCCACCCGTCAGCTCCTGCTCTACAGAAATGCACATACACATAAGCGTACGGGATGTAGATGATCAGCTCTGGGTCGTCGTCCTGGCTGCTGAGCCACGTGGAGTGGTCCGTGCGACTGTGGAACGGCTTGAACGGGTGCGTGGCGTGCTGTGGGTCCAGCGCATTCAGCGCGCGCACCTTGCTGGTGTCGATGTAGCGGAAGAGCGAGTCCCCCTCGGCGTCCTCCACCTCGTGCTCATGCTCGTGGTCGTGGTCATGGCTGTGGTCTTGGCCGCCGTGGTGGTGCTCGTGGTCGTCTCGACACGCCTGCATGCTGCTTGCCTCTTCCAAATGCGGTGGCGTGGCTCCCATACTCCGATCAGATCTGAGTCCGGTGATCGCACACAATGCGCTGCATTGGCATCGCAGCGCACGCGGCAGACGCTGGCGGGTTGTTTGGCGAGTGCTGTGGCCCAGCAGACCGCGAGCTGCTGGCCGTGGATGGCGGAGATACCTTCACGGTCGCTGTTGATGCGGCTGGACGCGCTGTTGGCTGGGGAAGCGCGTTCTACGGCGAGCTGGGTGCGGACAACCATGACCAGCCCAGCGTCCAGCTGCCTCCGACCGACTTGGACGTTCCTGTTCCGTGTGTGAGCGTGGCATGCGGACGGAACCACGTGCTGACGCTGTCTGCGGCAGGTGCGATGATTCACCAGCAGTCTCGTGTGGCGCGTGCCAATAGCTTACCATGTTCTGATCTATGTAGGTCAAGTGTTCGCTTGGGGCTGGAATCGGCATGGACAGATCGGCCAACGCATTGAAGAGCAGTCCATGATCATCAGCAAACCTGTGCAAGTCTGCTTCCCAGAGCCACTGCGCATGACTGCGCTGGCTGCCGGAGCGACGCATTCTCTGGCTATAGACGACTGTGGTCGCGTCTGGAGCTGGGGCGGGAACGAGTTTGGCCAGTTGGGCCGTCCTTCCAAAGATTCAAAGACGTGTGCGGTGCCTTCCGTTGTACCCATGAGCTCAAGAGCTCGAGATGTCGCTGCCGGATGGGCGCACAGCGCTGTCGTCACCACAGACGGCGACTTACTCACGTTTGGCTGGGGTTTGTACCACCAGCTCGGCCATGGTTCTACGCAGAACGAGCGCAGTGCTCGACTGGTCCAGGCGCTCGAGGGCGTGGACGTATTATCCACACAAGGAAGCTCCGGCGTTGTCCAAGTCGCCTGCGGGAACTGGCATACTACAGGTATGAGCTCGTTGAACTGTCTGAAGAGGGAAGGGACTGATCTGTGCGATCAGTACGAACAGCTCATGGAGACGTCTACACCTTTGGCTGGGGCCAAGATGGGCAACTGGGACACGCTGATACAACATCCCAAGCTCTTCCGCGAGTGGTGTCCACGGTCGACAGCTACTTTGACCTCCAGGACCAAGGCCACGAGGCTGTGGCCATCGCGTGTGGATCCAGTCAGACTCTTGTGCTCTGCGCGAACGGAGACGTGCACTGGTGGGGCTCTTCACACGCCAAGCCGGAGACCACAAGCAGCAGCTCCGATGCATGGGGACGACTGCCTTCTTCGCTCACGTGCGCGCGCATCGCAAGCGGAAGCGCCCATCTGCTGCTGCTGGCAATGGACAGAGCCAAGAAACAGAGTCGCAATTGAGATGGAAAGCATGTGTGATTGCATTTGTTTATAACCATGTTCTCTTGTCATTCCAGAAAGATCCGAGAGACCGGAATCGAACCGGTGACCAATTGACGCATTGTGCAAGAGCCAAGGCCCAAGAAGAAGAATAGCAAGCCCACCATTAGTTTATCCTCGCGGAAGTTTGTGAGCAAGTTGCCATGGCCGTTTTAGAAAACTGTTCGTACGTTCCATGTCCATCAGCACGTCCTGATGACGGAGATCTGCAGGCGAATCAGCTGAGCCAGTCGCTTGAAAGAGACGCACATGCAAATGCGATACGCCTTTTTGCGTTTCGCCCGAGTCACCGGAATAGGACTCGCGTTATTGACTCCGAAGTTGTTCCGAGCCCAGCCTAATGATAGATAGCAACCAGAACTTTGGTTTCATTGAAAGTGACGATAGCATTTGTCCTTGTCCTTGAACCGCCGGAGTCGAGCCATCGCCATGCCAGCCGTGCACGAGCAAGAGTCGATCCCAAACACCGAACGCAGCAGGCGCAGCAGAGCAAGTGCGACATTTGTGGAGAGACTCAAGTCGTTTGGGGCTGTCAAGGCGAGCACGAAGTATCACGCAGGCGTCAAGGCTGGCTCGAGAATCACGCTCGCGCAGGCATTCCACGTCCTGCGTCGTCTCGTGACGATTGCAGCCGCACTCTACTACGTGAAGCTGTCGATTGATGCCACCATTTCGACCGTGGTGTTCGCCACTGACAACGACCGAGCTTCAAGCGAAAGTCTTGTAGTCCTTCCGTCGTTCATCTTGCAAGCGTTCACTGGCAATGGTCCAATCCGATCCAGTCCGATCTTTGGCATCCTGCGCAACTCAACGGCGCCCAGAAACGACTCGCTGTATCTGGACTTCACTGGACCGGGCTTTGAGCCTTGTGTGAACTCACACATTGGCCCAACAGTCTACAACAACGCGTTCCTTCGCGAGGTCCATGCCAAATTGGTCCAAGACACAGCGTTCAACATCACGTTCCTCCAGACGCACGAGCTGATCCTGCCTGTGGTGGACTGCACATTTGCCTTGATTATGGCAGACATCAACACAGTGCTGCGCGCGTTCTACCTGATGCGGTCCAAGACCGATCCGGACGACGTCCTGCTCATGGCGCTTGCCTTTTCCACACAGGACTACAGCATTCCAACGCAGAAGCAGCGCGGGCACATCGGTCTGGCCGATATCTCGCTCTTCCAGGACATGACGCAGAGCCAAATGGATTACTATTGCGCTGTCTCCAAAGGGTATCCGTACGATGAGCTGGCGTTCAAGCCATGTGTGCGTCAGGGCGTGAACGCAGACCACAACTTGGTCATTTCC
>JAADVF010000169.1:0-45136 GCA_023334555.1 Elongisporangium undulatum
GCAAACGAAGTGAGCTTTTTTCTAGAGTTTCAATCAGACCACAGATGCCAACGATTCCAATTCATCTATTCGCCGTCTTGCATCGACGGATATACCTAGCAGTTTGCAACCGATGAGACGGAAGTTGATTCAGTGAAAATTCCAAAAGAATTATCAAACGTAAGGTGCCGCGAGACGTTCAACAGAAGCTTGTGCGCTAGCCACACGATCCGAATCGCATTCGCCAAAGCAGATCTGATTACAGAGGACTTGAATTGCAAAATGAACGAGTTGATTGTGAACGCGCTCTGGAGCCGATTCAAGACTCCTCCGAGAATTCTTGCCAAGGTACTGTCAACAACGATAATCTTCTTGGCATTTCTGGTCCTTGAAGTGGACCCGCTGTTCATTGTGCTGGATGAACTTGAGTCGGCCTTTGAAGGCGACGAGTCGACCGATATCCAGCTCCGAGACCAATTTATGTCCTTCTGTCGCAACATGTTGGATAGCTGGCTCACGATCAAGGGCGTATTCGTGCTGCTACTTGGCCGTGCATCGTTCCTCCTTTGTATCGCAGGGAGCGAGAGTGCAGTCCCTGTACCGTCTCGAAGCTACGTGTTTTCGGGCACCAATGTGCATCTTCTCCGTCTGCCAACAGATCGTCGACAGTAGTTCTGCAGAAGTTGTTGTCGTTTTTCATGAGTCCAGTAGCTTTCATATAGCCGATTGCTGCAAAAGTGCGTTAGTGGAGGTAGAGTTTGATCTGCAATATCATATAGTTGAGAAACGAGTTGTTTATCAGTCGGTCGCCAGCACAAAGTCTTGTGCAGATGAGATATCCGGCGCCGGAATTGGTTTTCGCGTTTCTGGAGCCACATTCTGGGCTGTTGGTTTCCTATCAAATACTATTTCGTTGTTTTGCTTGGTCGTGGGCTCTACTTCATATTGTCGTATTGCTTCGATATATATCATCTGCTTTGGCCACCAGGGATCACCTGGATCATACAAACTACAATTGCACTAGAGAATCCATTCAAGTTGCGTATAAACTTGCTGATTATAGCTCACGACGCAGGCTGCGACTTGCCGTTTGTCTGCTAACATGCAGTTATACGCGCTCTTTACCGATTATCATTAGTATCAGTTTGGCCCACTGTTGTAGTAATTGTCGTTTCACCAAGACTGATGCTTCCTTGAACACCGTGTTCCTCCAGTCTGAAACCCAGTTGAGCCACCAACTGCTCCACTGCTGACAGCTTCGCCGCTAACAACTTCGTCAGTATCGTTTACGCAGGAACAAGCGTGTTCACAGGCTCATCCGCAGAATCACTGGCTCCGTCATTGGCGCCAGCTTGATTCGCAAAGCCGCCACCTTTAAACTTCGCAACCACGTTCTCTAGAGTACTTGAGCGAATGGCGTTGGAGTCGCCAAGAAAGAATCCTGCCCGATGCTCTTTCGTCGTCGAGTTCAGCAAAATAACCTCATGCACGTTTTTCAAATCCTCGCAAGGAGCGACCTCAGCGCAATTCCCTTGTTCCCCAAACAGATCCATGAGCTCTTCACTGTACTTGGTCGTGCACACAATCAGAACATTCGACCGACTTGCAAGATCGGTGCAGCCGTCAAACATGCGATCGAGATACAAGCACTCTTGTTGCAATTGCGTTCGTGAAAACCGGTGGCCTCGCAGTGCTTCACGGCAAGTCCGACGGGTTTTTTATCGCACTTCGCGTCGACATTAATATAGCGCTTGGGGCCCCCAGTAAAGAAGCCATCCCCACCAAGACTGGGAGAAACTTGAATGACTTCAGACTGGCACCTCTATCTCTACTGGCTTCCAACTCAATGAATTCCAGAAGCTTTGAAGGTGGCACGTCACCTGTATAATCGCTCTTGTTAGGAACCCAACGGACCTGACTCGAGACTTCAAATAGGGGCCACGCTCCAAACACTGGCGAATTGAAAAACCAACCAGAAATTTGAATTGGCTCCTTATCGTTGTCATTGAGTCCTTGCTCTGCGGGGAATAACGATTGGAAGCCCTTAAGACAAACCCACTCGAACACAGTGGCGTACTCTTCCGTCACTTCGTTCGCGCTTGCCATCTGTGTGATAAATATGGACAGAGGCGCAGTGAACTGGAGAAGAACCGGCCGAACCAAAGGCGGTGCGTGCAAGTTGGCTTCACGCTACGTGCCGCCCTATAGATATCGCACCAAAAGCCGAGATGGGTCATCAATCAGAGTCGCCAAGTTCACTTCAGCTAAGTAAATACAGAATCGAATTCCTGTGGAATTGAAAGTTCTTCTGAAGTCCAGCCCAATATTCTTGGGACAGCTCAAATGATTTCTTGTACGCCATGAGCTCCGCGGGATTCGCATCTGACGGTCCCTAAGGCCAGCTGATTCTTTGCTTCAGACTTGCCACATACGACGTGTTCTCAATGTCGATACAGACAATCTCTTCTTGATCCAAGAGCAAGCACGACAACTTGAGTCGCTCGTCGCTGCAGATTGAAAAGTACAAACCACGGAACCCGAAGTTTCTCGGGAATAGATTCGTTCTGATTAGACATGACTACAGTACAGTTGAGAGAATTGGCTCACGTCGAGAAACTCTGTGCGCATTCGTAGACCCCAGCCATGACAGCTGCCAGGCCGATAACGATCAACGCATACTGCAGCAGACGCTCCAGCACCAGCCCCAGGCGCAGCTTGAAGCCGCTGGTCGCAGTCTTGGCGTCGTCCTGCTGGCAGATAATCTGATAGAAGACGCACGGGAGCACGAACGCCAGCAACGAGCAGCATGTTGAGCCGATGAACGAGATGAATGAGCCGAAGTCTACGCACAGAAAATCAATTAGTACGATAAACAGCGATCAACTGAGATGGGCAGCCCTGTTACGTACTGGGGACACAGGCAGCGACAAGCGCTGTGATCATTACCACAAACGAACGCAAGGTCACGCTCTTGCACTCGCTCTCTTGAGGGACAGAGTCGCCAGCACTCTCATCGTGCTTCCTACTGCGCATCACGAGAGGCTGCAGCACCTCAAACACCGGGAACAACATGACTGGGTACGTGAAGAAGAGCGCGAAGCAGAGCAGGAGCTTGACTGTCGTGGCCAGACTGCCATGGCCTTCGATGTTGAGCGTGATGACGTCCTGCGTGGCGTCGCCAAACGCCAGGTACCCACAGATGCCGAAGGTCGCGTAGATCGTGGTGATGATGACCACAGTCGCCACTAGGATGGGCGTGAAGTGGGCCTTGGTCTGCATCGAGTTCTCGAGCGGGAGCACCATGCCCACGCCCTCGAAGCAGTAGCTGGCCACGCCGAAGAAGAATGGGATGCTGGAGATGACGCCGAACATCTCGATGTTGTCGTAGTCGGTCGCCATGTACGACAGGTCCGTGGCGTAGACCACGGCCAGTCCAGTAAAGTTCATGGCGTCAGCAAGCAGCGCCACGAACGCCAACTCCTTCATGTGCTTGAGCAGCGAGAACGCGATGAGCGGCGGGACGCAGGCCGAGACGATGAGCTCCTTGGACACGCCCAGGAACTGGTGCGCGTTGGTCGAGATGAAGATCAGGTCTGTAAAGCAACCAGCTGAGAGACACCATACAGAACCAAGTGACAGGCATAGGCAGGCTTACATGCGACGCAGAAGCCTGTCTGGGAGATGACCAGGCAGCTATTGACGAGCGCCGAGCCCAGGCGGCCCATGGCCACGTATCCGATCTCGCCATAGGTCGAGACCTCCTTGCCCTGCGCCTTGAGCCGGTACTTGCAGCGTACCACCAGCAGCATGGCGTATGTACTCACAGCAGCCACGGTCATGAGCGTCACCAGGCCAAGCTGTTGCAAGCAGAATTACAGCGTCAATGAGGCAGAGGAGTCAGCGGTGTCCCACGGGTCGTCGTCCTCACCAGAATGCCGCACTTCTTGAACGCGAAGGGCAGCCCCAGCACCCCAGAGCCCAGGAACGAGATCACAGTGTTGCTGAACGTGCGCAGATCGCTGCATTCAGGCACAAGACACGCGTAAGTCTCCCTCTTTACTTGTCAATCCAGCGGCTGCGCCTTACGAGGACAGATGCTCCTGCGCATCGTCAATCGCGGTCTTCCCCTGTGCCTTACGTCGCGTGCGTGGGGAGTCCGGCTCCTCCTCCAGATCCACAGCGTGCAGCTGCAGCACAGATGCGCCCTGCGGCGCAGGGGCAGACGCGGCAGCAGCGCTTCGGCGCTCCGGCAGCTCCAACTCCATCGCCATCTCCGACTCTTATGATATCAGCTGGGCATGGAGAGACAATACCGGTATATACCGGTAATAGGTGGGTCCAAAGTCAGTTCTGAATCCATTTCGGCAATTGGATTATCTCATAGCACATGGGCCGCAGCATTGAAGAGGCCGGCTAGGCAGGCCAGCACGCCCAGCGCCAAGATGCAGTACAAAGCGACGCGGTGGCTCCAGCTCGTGCTGCTGTGGTCGCATATCTGTATGTGGAACGTCACGGGCAGCACGAAGCCCAGCAGAGCGCAGCAGGTCGATCCAAGGAACGAGATAAAGAGTCCAAAGTCTAGGTGCAAATGAGAGTCAGACCAGAGCCGCCTCATCCACTCCCACTGCATGAAGACTCACTCGGTACAGCGGCTGCGATGACGGCTGTAAAGAGCACGAAGCCAGCGCGGAAGAGCGTCATGCGCATCTACAACACCAGCGAACCAGTCAGACTGAAAGACTTTCGAGATGGATAGGCCACAGCCAACAGCAGCAGCAGTCTACCTCTGCAAACTGTCGTGGGCCAGCGCGAAGCACAACGACCTCCAGCGCTTCGAAGACCGGAAACAGCATCATCGGGTACGCGAAGAACAACCCCGCGCAGATCAGGAGTTTGACTGACGAAGCCATGGCACCATGGCCCTCGATGTTGAGCGTCACGAGGTCCTGCGTGGCTGGGCCGAACGCCAAGTAGCCGCAAATGCCGAAGCTCGCAAACACGAACGTGACCAGCGCGATCGTGCGCTTGAGAACGCGAGGGAAGTGCGACTTGTTGGCCATGGCGTTCTCCAGCGGCAGCACCATGCCGACTCCACCGAAGCAGTAGCTGGCCACGCCAAAGAAGAAAGGGGCGCTCGACCATGCGCCCAGCCAGTTGACAGAGCTGCTAGATCCCTGGGTGATCGTATGGACGTCGATCAGTGAGAAGTCGGTCACGTACACGATCGCGAGACCCGTGAAGTTCATGAGGTCGGCCAGCATGGCTGGATACGCCAGCTGCTTCATGTGCCGCAGCAGTGAGAAGCCCATGAGGAACGGCAGGCAGACAAGCACCACGGCTTCGCGAGAGACGGAGAAGTACGTGTGCGCATTGGCAGCGATGAAGATGAGATCTGGTCGGCGACCAAAGCAGCAGGCAAATGGAGGTCAAGTCACAGTCACGTGGTATCCAGAGAAGTTCTGCTTGACGTACATGCGACAGCGAAGCCTGTTTGTGCCAGTACAAGCGACGTGGTCACGAGCACTCGGCCAGCGTAGCCCATGGCGGCGTAGCCAATGTCTCCGTACTTGGTCACGTGCAGCCCCTGGGCTTTCAGCTTGTACTTGCAGTCCACGACCAGCAGCATGCAGAACGTACTGAGCGCAGCCACGAGCACAAGAATCCAAATCCCAAGCTATAACCAGCATACAAGAGCTCCGTGAGACTCACTCTCATGCTCACAGTATGTGCAAACGTCACCAGAATGCCGGTCTCCTTGAACGCGTAGGGAAAGCCCAGCACGCCAGAGCCCAGGAACGCGATCAGAGCGCTTGCAAAGGTCTTGCCATCTCTGTAAACACCAGCAGATCAGTCCACATGCAGAGCCCCATACAGATGTACGAACGCCGCATACGATGCCAGTTGGCGCTGTTGCGAGTCGCTGGCCGAGTCCACGGGCGCCACAGTGCCGTAGGAGGTCGGAAGCAGCAGGTCTTCATCCTCCAGCTGCAGCTTGGCTGTCTGCAGCACAGGGAACGAGGCCGCGCTGGGCTGCTGGCGACTGGGACCCATGGTGAGAGGTTCCCGAATGGCCTCCGCCCCACGTCATTCAGTTGCCTTTCTAATGCCCATCCTCCTTCCTAATGACAGTGGCTCACCGCATTATAGTGACATCATAACTGAACTGATTTGCAAGTTCCAGCTTCACTGTTACCTGGGTTTAGTGACATGCTGACTTTATAGCCAGCCCATCCGCCGAGGGAAGAACACGCAGGGGGATGAAGAACACGCAGATTCTCGTTTTCTCTGAGGCCAGTGCTGATTCATGAGCCCCAAGTGGCTACAGTACCGTAGGGATCCATTGGCTCTCGTTCTCTTGAGGCCAGCTGGACGCGCCCATGGAAAATCGCGCTTCACTGAACCCATTGGCTACATGGCTCCTCTCAATCTGGTTAGAGCAGTTGCTACGGGTTGATCTATGAGCTCAAATGCCACTGAATCGATATGACAGCCAATTTCCCATCGCGTTCTGCACCAGAATCCCCATTCGTAGCAATGAATCAGTGGTTCTGTCACCACCGAAGTACTCGCCGACCTCGCTCAAGGTCCGTTTGCCATTGTGCTCAAGCCCTGCAAATCGGCTTGAATCTGCTTGTATATGCAGACCCTCAGACACGTCACAACGGCATCCTCCTAACAAATTGCTCCCACTTGTCACGTCCAATCGTATCTGTCATCTTGCCCACCGTAATTCAAATCATGGAGCTGAAAACGCCCGGTGCACCACTGGACAATAGCGAGCTGCACTGGCTCGGAAATGCGATATTGATCCTCGATCAACTTTAAGAATGAGCTCATTTGCTCAATGGAAAACGGTTCAGCCTTGATCAGCTAGGTCCCGGGCCTTGGTCAAACACTCTGGTTGTTTTGCTGCACTAAATCCTGACTGTCAATGCCCAGGAAACCGCACAAGGCGATTGTTTCCGGTACCAAAGCGCTTCCAGGAACTCAGCCGCTAGTGCTGCGGTGCTTAAAAGGTGGCTCATTTCGTCCGGGTCAAGCAGAAGTGGCGCGTCTTACCGCGAGTCGGTCGGAGCATGCAACCTGCGGATGAGTCGAGCTCTCCGCTGGACACGATGCGAAATAGTCGTCTTGCTGAACTGGCGAGAGCCGCATAGATGATACAATGGGCGATCACACGGCTCCACACTGGAAAAGCCTTGTACAATTTGCCGTAAAGAGGCAATCGTGTCGAATGGGACCTCGTATTTGTTCGGCCACAGCGGACCAGAGTAAGCGATGGTTTTCGCGCGCGTTGAACTTGACTTCTTGAGGGGACGGCGTCGTGCTGGATCCAGTTCAACGGTATTGGGCGGAGCGACCACTAACACGTCTTCATCAGAAGAACCAGCAAAGACAGTGTGAATCTTCAGCGCCTGACTGAGTTCTTCCTTTGAAAGACCTTGCACTGCAGGAGGAATGCTTATCGCACAGACAGCTTTTGCATCCTCGCCTTTATATTCAAGCCATTTGCCGTTCTGGTGCGTGGAATAGATTCGGAGCAAGCTCGGGTCGCACGTGATGACATGGTCTGAGTTCCCCGCAATCGCCTTCTTTAAATGAAACACGCATCAGTCTTCGTCGATTTCGCTAAAGATCAGACCACCCTTTGCGCCCAACAGAACGCTTGGCGCTGGCGAAATCTCAACTGGTCATTTGCTTGCATGCTAGACCAAATCTAGCAGCCAGCTCGTGTCGTTTTTTGTCCAATATCTCAGAGACCCAGGCTGAAGAGCGAGACTGTGGTCAAAGCATCAGAGTTGGGGCATTTCGTGTCTGTAGTAGTTACTTTCGTGTTTACGATAACCGCCGTCGACTCTACATGGTGCCATGCTTGATTCATGTCAACCATTGGAACTGCTCTGCGAATCGTAGCTTGATTGGTTATATTGGGAGCAATGCCGTGAAAGAGCTCCGATGCAGGCTTGAGCAAAGGAGTGGTGGAACTCAAAAGACGTTGCATGGACTATTACAAAGGTCACAGTATCAGCAGCTGCATACACTACATTTCGCTTTCCTACAAGTCTTCGTTCGAGTCCTCATCCGATTCATCACCGAAATCGCCTTCCCCATTCTGGAACTGGCCGTCCAGGTTGGCTCCTATTTGGCCGCTCGCCCCAAACGCCCCAGCTCCAAGACCAGTTTGCTGAAATCCGCCGACACCAGCTCCCTGAAATCGCCCTGCAGCTCCTTGGAAAGTCCCACCGAGGCCAGTAGCGGCGGCTCCGTTGGCCAAACCACCTCCGAGAGCTTGTTCGGGGCGGCGATTGCGAAGACCTTCGCGACCGGGAGTCGTAGACGCAGGGATTGGGGCGTTGGGACCGCCCAGGATGTCGGTATTGCCAGCACCGGCACCAGCACCAGTGAGATCACCAGCACCACCAGCGCCAGTGCCACCGAGCTGACCTCCGGTTGCACCAGCTCCGCCAGCACCGAGTGCTCCGCCACCAAAGCCGCCTACCTGCTGGTTTGCTCCGCCACCGAATTGACCGGCACCAGTTCCACCGAGTTGGCCTCCGCTAAATCCGCCTTGCCCGCCAAAGCTACCAAGTCCCTGTCCGCTTTGTCCGCCAAACCCACCGAGTCCTTGACCACCGCCGAATTGACCACCTTGACCTCCTAAGGCGCCCATTCCGCCTTGGCCACTGAAGCTGCCTTGACCGCCAAGAGCGCTCATTCCGCCTTGACCGCCGAAGCCGCTCTGGCCCAGTCCGCCTTGGCCGCCGCCTTGGAACTGTTCACCGCCAAACTGTCCGTTTTGACCACTGCCAAATTGACCGCCGAATCCTTGCGGGCTGAATCGACTGCCTTGAGCATTCAAGCCGCCGAGTCCACTGAATTGGTTGCCTTGCCCCTGGAATCCACTGAACTGACTGCCTTGGAGCCCGGCGAATTGGCCCCCAGTTTGACCAGCAGCTCCCTGTTGAATACTGCCAAACTGTTCGTTGGTGCGATGGCGTCCTTGGCGCTGGGCTTGGACGTTGGCAGCCTGAAGGGTCAGCAGAGCAGCGAGTGTGATAACCACTTGGGTCTTCATTGCGGCTTAATGATGGTTGAGCTTGGTTGCTGGGCTGGTTTGGTTGTGAAATGCACAACTCCAATCGGATAATGAGCAAGCTGAAGAGCCACGCATGGCCAAGTTCTTGCGAGCATTTGAAAGGCGGTTTATAGACTAACATTGACTAATCATCTCCATCACATCAATCGACACGATCTGGTTTGAGAGACGCTATGGGGCTTGATGGTCGATCGTGAAGTCCAGAGTAGCGTCTTGGCTTCAATCTGAACGTGATGGATTCGTGGTACCGTGCCAACTTGCATACATGATGGATGTCATCTGCGACATACGGCGATATAAACGCCGTCATTACATAACAAGGTACATGCGTTCCTTGTATTCTATCAGTTCAGATGTGGTCTGAATCTAAAGTCATGACTGTTATCATTAACTGTAAATTACTATTCCAGAATACCTTATATTGGTAAACTAGTGAACGGTAATCATGCCTGCTATTAGATTAGCAAGGAGCGGTACGAACCTGGCCCGTCTGTGTCTCACTGTACTCTTCTGAGCCATTCAACGCAGCCGGCGTTCTTTTTATCTCAACTTTTCTTTTATTCCATCTCTCCAATCGCTGCCCATCGATCTTTCAATAAAAGAAGCAACACTGGATATAAGAACACTGCGCATCATCGTCGCTTCGATATCGAATGCGCGAGGACGCCGAGGAGCTCACTTCCCGCTCTGCCCCCCAGCGACCACCATGAGCGAGACCAGCGGCGTGCGCTTCCAGCTCCTGTGCTTCGGCTTCGGCCAGTGCATCATGCTGCTCAACGTGCTCTCGGGCATCCTGTCCAAGTACCTCACGCGCGCCAACGCCAGCGTGCCCACGCTGCAGAGCACGTTCCTGTACGTGCTGCTGGCCGTCGTGTACCAGGCCGTGCGCTACTACCGCAAGCAGCCGCTGCTGGGCATCAAGTGGTACTACTACGTCTTCCTGGGCTTCGTGGACGTCGAGGGCAACTACTTCGCCGTCAAGGCCTTCAACTTCGCCAACTACGCCACGCTGGGCCTGCTGCTCAACATGACCGTGCCGTTCGTGACCATCCTGTGCTACATCTTCCTGGGCACGCGCTACTCGTGGCAGCACTACACGGGCGCCTTCATCGCGTTCTGCGGCTGCGTCGTGATCTTCGTCTCGGACTACACGTCCTCGGCCAACGGCTCGTCCACGGGCCGCGAGCTGCGCGGCGACCTGTACGCCGTCATCGCCGCGGCCTTCTACGCCACGTCCAACGTGATGATCCAAGCCGTGGTCAAGGTGCGCAACGTGGACTCGAACATCGAAGTGCTGGGCTTCCTGGGTCTCTGGGCCTCCATCGTGTCCATCATCCAGGTCGCGATCCTCGAGAACAACTCGTTCTCGGAGGTCGACTGGACCGCCGACGTCTACGGCTACATGACGGGCTACGTGCTCACGCTGTTCACGTTCTACACCATCGTGTCGGTCTTCCTGCGCTGGGGCGAGTCGCTCATGTTCAACCTGAGCCTGCTCACCGGCCCCGTGTTCACGGTCATCTTCTCCTACGCGCTCTTCGACGAGTCCGTGAACAACTGGTACTGGATGGCGCTCGTGCTGTTCTACATCGGATTGATCACCTACTCGACGGCGCCAGCGCCCATCGAGACGGCCAAGCCGCAGGACGGCCCGGAGTTCGAGGAGCTCACGACGCCCACGCTGCAGATGCCCAAGATGGACGACTCGACCGGCCACGTCTAAGCCAGTCCAGCGGGGCTGTTCATATCCTAGAGATCTACTTATTTGCGGCTCAAATGCCACGGTCTGGGCAGAGGCCGATGTTTTATTTACGCCCGCGATAAGGTCGGACAAATACAGCCATCATCAATTACCATTCAATCACTCGCTCTTGCTATTGGGCTTGATCTTCTCCAGCAGCAGCGTGTCCACGATGCTGGCCGCCACGTAGTCGGCGCCACCCTCGAGGCTCTCGATGCGAGGCGAGTAGCGGCCTTGCTGCGCCAGCTTGAGCTCGGCCACAGCCAGGTTCGCGTGTTCGCTGCGGTTCACATTGGGCTCTGGGGATAACAGCAACACGGTCAATCTCATTGAGCGCCAGGACATTCAACAGTAGGCCATCAACCAGCAGCTGTACCTGTCAGCGCGGCAAAATCTGGTCGCACGGGCGCGCGCGCAGTTGACATTACGGACGACGCTTGGTGGGTTGCGTGGGCTGCTGCCGCCACGGAGGATCCTGCGGCGACCGCTGCAGCGCTCGTGGGCTCGGCTCCTCCGCCTGCCATGTTGGCGGCCGTGGACGTCGGCTGCAGCGGTCGCGCCATGCTGCCCACGTTGGTCAACTCGGACCGGATCTCATTGAGCTCTTCGATTCCCTTCTGGAACTCTCGTTGCAGCTGAAACACCACGACAGCAGCAGCGAGCGCGTGAGTCTGCAGTCCTCACCACCACGCATCGCTCTCTGTGCTCACCTTGACGATCTCATTGTCCTTCGTGGCGTCGAAGAACTCCTTCTTGGCGCGGATGATCGCGCCCACAGAGCGGCCGCTGAGGTTTCCTACGAAGTGCGCCAACTTGGGCAGCTCCTTCCGGCCCAGCAGGTACCCGGCGGCCGTCACGGTCACCAGCACGCCGCCCCAGTACACCATCACAGCTTTGCCTGCTGCTCCAAGACGGCTCAAAGCTAGTCGACTATGTTCGGTCTGGTTAGGTGCACTAAGCGGTTAGCCGACTAAGTCGAATCATGCATTACGAACCGGGATGAAGGTTCGAATTCGAACAGGATTGACATGCTTCAGTCGTGAAGATCGCAGCCATTCGTCCGTCAGTCGATCATGCAGCTGCTGCGTGTCTTTGGTGCCGACGGAGCCGCTCGCGCTCTGTCCGTCCATATGAGTCACCTGGTCCAGTATTGAATGCGTGGTACTGATGTGTTCAGCACCTGGCACCCCAAGTCAAAGATCGCATCACGATGATCACCTGGTCCCGCGTGAAATCAAACTTACGCATGATGGCTTATCATTACTACTGGTTCATCAGCAGGTGCTATTAGTGAGTAACAGTGGCTTAAGTGGCCGTGTTTGGCTGCTGTTCAGTGGCTTCTTCTTCGTTCTTCTGCATGCATTGCGCCCATAGCTCCTACATTACTGCATCCCCAGCCCCAAAGAGCCCCACGGAGCCAGAGCTTGCAAGTGGGATCAACGCCTGGATGAGGCTCACAGGCGAAAGCTTGAACTCGTGAGACAGGGAGCTAATCCTCGCATCTGATTACTTTAATTAAAGGGGCGAATATCCTAATGGATGCAACGCGTCAGTTAACGGACGTGTACGTCGGGATCTTGGAGCGAATAATGGTCAGCGCCTCCCGGCCGCCGTTCCGTTCCAGCGTGGCCAAAGTCTCCTCCACAGGCCCACGCAGCTGCTTGGTCAGCAGTCGGCGATGGATTTGTTGCGTGAGCTTGGGCAGGTACACGTTCATCTCGGCCTCGACTGCGTCCGACAGGATTCGCGTGGCGTCCAGCGCCATGACGAAGATGTCGTCGTCCTTGGACATGAGCGCCGTGCGAAGCGGAGGAATGATCTGCGGCAGCAGCGGGAGCACCTTCTCGCTGGCGTCGTCCACCTTCATAAGGTCTCGGAACATGGCGCGCGCGAGGAACACGAACGGATGCTCGACCTCTAGAAAGCCCTCGACGCAGGTGACCAGCAACGGGTTAAAGTCCAGCGCTTCAGAGAGTGAGAGAGCAAGCGTTAGAGACGAATAATGACCAGACCAAGTCAGATTAATTGCACGTACTCTCGGGCGCTTTGGTCCAGTTCAGCGCGTTCTTGATGCTGCCGTGGTTGATGCGGCAGGGAATGGAGCCCGAGTCGTACGCGCTTCCAAAGTTACTGGGAGCAAAGCAACGTCAGTCGAACTAAAGCTCAGAGCATTCTGACCTCAGGATTGACCCACCTCTTGTGCTTCTTCTTGCCGGACGTGAACACAGCCGCTTGCTTGTGCTTTGTCAGCTGAGCTGACGGCAGGGGATGCAGCTTCACGGCTTTCTCCTCCTTCGCATGGGCTGGCGCACCGGCAGAGGATGGAGGGGTCTTGACGTCCTTTCGAGCTGCTGTCGGAAGCTCTTTGGACGATTTGTTAGGTACCGCTCTCTGAGCGCGACTTGACGAAGTGGACGAAGATGCAGACGAAGGCTTGGTCGTCCGCTCAGGGCCGGCAGGCTCTTTTTTCTCCGAAGTTAAACCCCTCGTCTTGACTCCAATGCTGCTGCTGCTGCTGCTGCTGCTTCTTGGCTTCTCGCGCGACAGAGTCGAGGCGCGTGCGGATGGACGATTGTTGCTCTCAGCACTGTTGTTGTTGCTGTCAATCTTGCTTCGAGAGGTCACAATGGGCGCCATGATATCTCCTCTTGGCCTCGCAAGAGTGTTTCTGTGGAGACCATCGTGTCCTGCTGTGCATCTCAAATAGAAAGCACTCCTCAGGATCCCACGCAGTGGCAGTGGCTTCTCTCTATTCCTGGTGGCTCCTGAGCAGACGAAAATACTTGGGACTGAATGAGAAATAGATTCGAAAAACTCCATTTGAAGGCTGCTTGTTTCATGAGGTCCAGCGCCTTTGCCAATATACAAAGCTTCTCTACAACTGTGTGGACGGGTGCAACTATGGACATACCTGCCTGTGCACACACGCACCTGGTCTTGCACCGCTTTTACAAATTCCAGGACCGGTAGAACTGGAACTCCTCCTCAAAGGTGTCAAAGTGGTTGACCCATCCCGTCCGGTTGGGCTCGGAGAATTGGTAATGCTCGTCCAGGATCAGCTTGACGTTCTTTCCACGACCGCGATGGCTCAACCGGAAGCGGAACTCGACCACGGAGTGGTTGGTGGGCACACTCACGAACACCTCGTCTCGCTCCACGCGGTAGCGACCGCGGTAGATGTCTTTCTTCTCGGCCAGCAGCTCGGCCGTGGCCTGGTGCGGCGGCTTGAACAGCATGCCGTAGAGCACCGAGCCGTCACGCTGGAAGGAGAAATACCGGTAGTAGATCACCTGCAGGATCGTGCCCGGTGGGATCTCGCTCCACATGTTGAGCTCCGGCTTCTTGTAGTACGAGATGCGCAGATAGTAGAAGCCATTGTGCCGCACGCGAGGGCGCTCGAGGAACATGTCAAACCATGTGCGGAACTTGCGCAGCGAGAAGCGGTCAGCTGCCACGGCGGCAGCCACTCTGGGACATTGAACCGGGAAGATGCGCCGGCAGATGCTTTCAAAGAGCGCGTCCGAGAGTCCAACATGCTGCAGCCGCTTGCACGAGCAGATGACGCTGCCGACCGAGTCTTCGTCCAGAAACCGCAGGATATCGAGCAGAACGTGCTCAGCAAAGTTCAGCAGCTTGTGGTGCAAATTTGCTACAAGGAGACAGGCGGAGCGGCAGAAAGAAAGCAGGCAAATACAGCGTTAGAATCCGGGCAGGACGTTCTTGCGAGCAGGCGACGCTCGCACATAAACCCATGCTGCGAGAGCAGGGCGGTGGGTGTACTTACGGTCCTCGTCTTCTTCCTCCTCTTCGGATTCTCCGTCGTCGTCGGCGCCGCCGCCGCCTCCACGCCCCAGGGTCACCGATCGCTCGATCTGCTCACCGAGAACATCCAGCTCCAAAAGGTCGTCGTCGTCGTCGTCCAGGTCGGAAAGCGGCGTAAAGGACGAGGAGCCGCCGTCTGGTGAGGGGTCCGCGCTGGCGACTGGGTCCTCAGCGGGCGTGGTCACGTCGTCACGGGGCTCTTCTTCGCGCGGCGCGTCGGTCCTTCCTGCCCCCGTGCGCTGCGCTTCCACCGCCAGGATTTCGGCCAAGTAGTCCCGTCTGTGCACGAACAAGCATGCGAAAGAAGCCGCGGTCAGGCCGATGATCTCTCTAGTAGCAGCAACACGCGCGGAACGCACTCCTCGGATTCCAGCAGCGCTTGCTGCAGCGCCTCGGCGTCCTCGTCGCGCTGTGGGTGGTGGCGCAGGTGCGGCCCGTCCGGCTGCGCACTCGCGCGTCGCATCTCGCTCTGCTGCGGCCTGAGTTGCTCCTCCTCCGGCTGCCTCAGTTGCTTCTCTTCCATAGCGCTCCGCGTGGGTTTTCTAGCAATAACCGGCAAACTTGAGAGTAGGATGGGTAACGGTACGCGCGCGTACCGTAAAACGGGCTCGGGCGCGTGAGTAACCGTTCCAAAAAAAACGCCCCACACTCGCTGAAAAATGTAGCTCTTCGCACAAACCCTGTCTAAAGCGATCGCCGACCTACACCCGCGAGTCTGCAACTGGTCCGGCGCGGGTCTGGAGCCACCACCCGATCGATCTGCAACTGGATCGCCACCTCGCGCCGCTAAGCTTCGCGGAACAATCCGATTTGATTCGACAGAATCAGATCAAGCGCGTCCTGTTCGCTCAGTTCCGCCGGCCTTTCAACGCACGCGGGCATGAGCGCGCAGCCAGCGCTGCGAGCGAGGCTCATGGTACGAGCTGTTCTCCTGAGAGTGGGACCATGTCCGCCACTCACAGACCGCCCCGATACTGTTTCCTTCTCTGTGCACTGTAGGACATTCACGAAACCGAGTCCGTCATGGAGCAGTTTAACGTCGAGAGGTGTGTACGCGAGCTCCTCCTCCTTGCTGCCTAGCTGAGGAAGGATCCTTAAGCAGCCGTGGTGGGATGTACAGGGCGTTCGCGTTCATGACGGGTCGTCGTCTCCAGCGGCGCTACAGAGGCGTATACACCAAGGTAGGCAGACAGGCGCCGCGCTGAGAGAACTAATACGCGGGAAATCTGAGACCTTGTGGCTTGATGGTGGGATGGCTCTAGTACTCCTTCTGGACGCAGTTGGCGACGTGGGCCATGGTCGTCTACGCGCTCGTCGTGCTCGGCTTCATCGCGATCGACTCCAGCAGTGCGTTCCCCCTTCTTCCGACGCGCCCGGCGGTGATTGGCTCCTGACTCTATTTTTCTCTCTCATGCGATTTGCACAGCCGCCGATGATCAGAAGACGTCGGCTTCAAATGCGGCCTTCTACATGGGGATCACGTTCTTGGCCGTCTACATCCTCGTGCGTGTAGCACTGATCGTTCGGTGGCTGCTCTACTGGGTCATCGTGGCTGAGCTGCTGACCTACTTGGCCACGGGCAACATCCACGCATTGTTTTACTCCAACAGCGACGAGATCACGTCGGCCGAATCCACGCGCCGCCATTGGATCATGGTGGGACTGATCATCGTCGAGGCGCTCACGATCGCGGTGTATCTGTTCACCCATTTCACGTACCCATGGCTCGTCAAGAAGGACTTAGTGAACGCCTCCAAGTGGTGGACCGTGAGGCCAGGGAACCAGACCAACACGTTCACGTACCGCTCGCGCGCTCGCTTCTACACCACCAAGCGCAACATAGTCAAGTACTGCGGCGGCGTGAACTCCGAGGGCCAGCCGCACGGATATGGCATGTGGAGCGATACGTCCTACCACGGCGAGCGGCTTACTGGGCAGTGGGAGAACGGCGTGCCGATCGGCCCGTTCCGCAGCTTTGAGCATGGCAGCGGCTACTCGTTCGTGAACCTGCGCATCGGGTTCTGCCACAATCGTGGAGAGCCGACATCAACCGGCATTTGGTTCTGGCCCAAGCACTCGACAGACGGTCTTCACTGGGGCGTGGCGACAGTAGAATGCTCGGTCTCTGGTGGGTTCTTCACGTTTCTGCCGACTGTGACGCACGTCACGCCGTTCAACACGTCAGATGCGCCTCAAAATGCTGCGGAGGTGCTTCCGTACCTGCGCACACCGTCCGACGACGTTGTGTTCATGCACAAGGCACAGAAGGACTCCAGACAGCCCAGTCTGCGAACCAAGCGCCAGATTTTCCGTGAAAGCTCTACACCGACGCTGAATCTGTCGTCCACGTCGCTAGACACGGGCAAGGAGGCCCTGATCCTGCTGCACGGCTACAATTGCTCGCTGGATTACGGCATGAACCGTCTTGCACAGCTCCTGGCGCTTGGGGATTTCCCGTCGCACATCCACCCGTTCGTCTTCAGCTGGCCCAGCGGTGGTGTATTGGCCTACTTTCAAGGTGAGTGGAAGCCGGGGATGCGCCTCTGATTCAGCTTTCTCACCATCCTTTCTGTTGACACTGACAAAACAGCCAAGGCCGTGGGCAGCGAGAGCGCGCGTACCGCCGACGACTTCGACGCGTTCCTCCGCAGTCTCGCCGAGGCCGGCTACACGTCCATCAACATCATTGCGCACTCGATGGGCGCGCGCATCTACTTCAACTCGCTCAACCGCGGCTCGCTGGACGATATTCTGATGGTACGTCTCGCTCATTCTTCTTTCTTGGCTGCTGGTCATCTGACCATCGGTCTTGCTCCTGGGCTTGCAGAAAGCTGGTGAACCTCCGTCGGGCCAGCCGCACGAGCACAGCCACAAGAAGATGCGGCTGTCGACGCTCACGTTCGCGAATCCGGACTACTCGCGCGACGATTTCGTATCGTACGGCGGCGGCTACGATCTCTCGCGCCGGTTTTGCAACCATATCACTCTGTACGCAGACAACATGGACGGCGCGCTGTACTACTTGGAGTTCCTGTCCAAGAAGAGCCTCTGTGGGCCGCTCAACTATTCGCTGGGCAAGCGCGGCTACATGATGCATCGCGACGGCACGGAGGAAGATCTGTCCGAAGGCTCTGCCGCGGCCTTCCGTCAATGGCAGGACCGCAATGCTTCTGGCCTCTTGGACATGGATCAAGCTGTGGCCTTGGTGAACCAGCAGGGCCACTTCCCAGGCGTCACGGCGTTCGCGTACAACCGCGATCTACCCGAAAGCCGATCGGGCGCTGGCGATCAGGTGACCCCACGACAGTACCTGGATATGGACGTGATCGACACGACCTGGATGGACAACAACGTGCACGCCATCCGCCATAACTACTTCAATCTGAACCCTACGGTGGTACGTGGCGCGCGCAGATGGATCGCAGTCGTCTGCTGCATATTGCTGACGTGTTCTCTGTTGTTTAGGTGGATGATCTCCGCCACTTGATCGTCGGCAAGAAGCGCGCTCGCCTGCGTCCGGGCTTGCTGCAAACCACTGCGGCCGAGAACGTGTACATCTTCTTGGTCGCGCCCTCGCACGTCAAGAACAAATGAGTCTGGTGAGTCAACTACTTTAAGGGCGCACGCCATTACGGTCATAGAGAATAGAGAAATCCCCTGCGCCCCACTGAAGTCTCCGTCCTCTGGGGCTGACCGAGCCGTGAATGAGTCATGGCGTGCATAAGCAAGCCCCATCTGATGATGATGCAAAGATACGGCAGGGCCACAGTGCATGTTGCGTGTGTGTTGCTCGAAGTGCCCTAAATCGAACTTAATGTAGTGCGTCCCAGTACTCTGCCTGTCCGTTTTTTCCCTTTGCGTATCCTAACAAACCTCCGCATTGGAACAGCACGGCGGCGTCGGCGTCGGAGGTATCCCTCGATCTGATTGAGTGCGGGGGAGGGGACGGACGACACGTCGCTCGATCATCGATACAGCGCTGGGTCCGCAGTCGTCTATTGATTCGAGGCTCGAAGAAACGGCGCTCTTACAAGGGTTTCCCAACGAGAGAGCCGATTGAGTGACTGGCAACATGAGTTGGTCGACTTCGCCCACAACGAACAAGAAGCACCAGCCCACCACGTCGACCTCACAACAAGGAAGCTTGGCTCCAGATGGTGTCAATGCCTCGATTAGTCTGGAGGAAGATGTCATTGTGCCGATTGTGCTCTGGGATGGTGTGCCGGAGGTCGAGGTCTCGTGCTTGCATGTGCTTTACTTGCCCATGTCCCAGCCAAGCCAGAACTCAAGCACAGCACATCGACGGCGTAGCACCAGCAGCAATAGGTCGACTAGAATACCAGCGAGTACGAGTGCGAGTAATCGTGGATTCGCCAAGGACACCGGGCTCCGGTTAATGCTTTCTGATGATGATGATTCCGATGGAGACCAAGACGAAGCAGAAACGTACCAGGTCTGCGTGTTTGCTGGCACGATTGACGGCGCGATTTTCTACTGGTCGTTTGAGCAAGACACGGTCGTGCAAGTGAACATGCTGCTGTTTGAGTCGTCCAGTGGGACTCGAGGACCGTCACCTGTGCAAAGTATTGTCAGCGGCATTGACGAATGGGGACAAAGCATGCTGATATCGATAACACGCGACGGATCTATTGCGCGATGGCAATTGCCCAATGGCCACTGCTCATATGGAAATGCCTCTTTGGCGAAGCAGCTGGCGCCGATCAAAGGCATGGAGATGTTTTGTAACAATCATTACGCAATGGTGTACAGTCAAGAATCGCGGATGATGGTACTTGATACGTTGAAGATGGCGTTGCTTTATTGTATGGATACCGCACAAGAACAAGTACGACGAAGCATCGCAGTTGGTGAACTTAAGGTACCAGCGTTTCGTTTTTCTACTGGCCAAAATGTCGTTGGCAAGCAGAATGGAGGAATTGGTAATAGCACCCGCACCGTTGATTCGCAAGGAGATTCGTCTTCATCATCCCTTGTGCCGATGCAATCTGGTCTAAACTCCAATGCATTCAACACCAGCAGATCTTCCTTAGCGATGTCAAATGGAACATTTGTATGGGACTCGCTTGTGCTTTCATTAGGATCCGAAGGGCTTGTAAAGTGTTTTCTATGGGCAAAACCACGTAATGGAACTGGAGTTCCTTCATTTACAAGTAATGGCTCAGGACCGAATCAATTTGGTGGATTCCAGTGGATACAAGAAAGTTGCTGGGTTATTTCGTGGGCTGATGATGCAGACGACATCACATGCTCACAAAGCACGTCTCTAAAGGATGTAGACAACATGAATCCCCAGACAGCCCTAATGCGGTCTATCAAAGAGAGTTACTTTCCTTCGGCACTCCACGTATCCCCAGATTCGTCACTCGTCCTGTTTATCTGGAAAACAAAGTGGGTTGTGTTAAAGCGCAAATGGTTATGCAAGATCGATACACCAGGAAGTGCATCCAAACAACCATCTAAATCAAAGACAAGCGTGCGTGTTGGGAGCTGTCGTATACCTCCCTCGTCATTTCTAGGGCGCAGTACCAGCGCAGTGAATGAAAGCTGCTCACCAGATGTATTTTGGGAGAATGGGGCTTTTCTGACAGATAACCAGCTTGTTTTGTGGACCAATACTGGTCACGTCTTTCAGTTCCCAACTTGCGGAAGCTCTATGACAAGTGGTGGCAAACTGTTTATTTTCACAAAGGATCAAGACCAATTCGTGCCAAGAAGCAACCACAAGAATCTCGCAGTAATTGAGCATGGTAATTTTGTAGCGTTCATGAACCAATGCGAATGCTGTACATCGGAAAAAGCACACAAGACACCGAGCCTTCATCCTTGGCAATCCAGTAGCTCAATATCAGGATATACAACTCGCGCAATGCCTTTATCGACTTCAGGATACGCTAGGTCATCCAACTCTGCCTCGTCCGGTTTTCGTCTCTTTCATATGTGCAAGAGGGGTAGTTTTGGTTTTTGGACATTGTCATCGTCTCAATATTCGTCACCTCCAAGATTATCAAAATCTTCATCACTTCCTGTGCACATGTACGATCGAGTTCAATTTCACTCGCTATCTGAAGGCTATGGTAGAAGTATTCGATCGTCTAAAAGTGAAGACGATGTCCAGTCTGATCTACGCCGAGAGGTGTGTGTATCACACATTATGCTTGGCCGAGAAACAGGCTCGAGCAGTGCATACGAACGATGTACCAATCGTGTCTATCGAAGAAGAAAGCGTCGTGAAGCGTGGAACCGATTACCAGGTAATATTATGAAGCCCTCGCTGAGTGGATTTGCTACGCCAAGTACGGCTACTTCTGGGGCAGCACATACTGCGCTAGGTCCAATTGCACTACGGTCGCCACCACCGATCACATCAACAATACCAACTCGAGCAATTGGAGATAACAGCGCATCTGTGGAATCGTTGTCTCGCCACCTTATGGATGTACCCTTATTTGCAAAAGGGTTTTCTGATGGAGATGTTGAATTTGGTTTACTTGGGAACATGCAAATGCCATTCACAGAAGCAAACAATGATGCCGACATTCGACTTACCTGTCATCGTGGCAAAGTTACAGCTATTGCGCATTGTATGTGGGTAGCAGCATCTTACCTAAATGATTCATCGCCTTCATTTTCGATGCTGCAATCGATTACGAGTGGAATGAAAAAAGGAAAGTCATCAAAAGCGGCTAATACAGTCGATGAATCTTGCCTGGCAATGGACAAAAATCCGTTTTATCGTTCACGGATCCAGTCGACGGCATTTCAAAAGCGAAGTCATTCCAGCCGACACATGAGTATAACTGGCGGTGGCCCCATGAACTTCAATATCCCGCTCTCAGTGTCCGCTCCATCAAGTCCAAAACAAAGAACATCATCGTCAGCCAAATCGGGAGTATCCTCTGCCAATGTTCATTTTATGGTTTTCACTGGTGGCCAAGACGGAATACTGAAGATAATAGAGTTGACACTTCGTCCATTCGATACAAGTTTTCACTGCGAAGCAATCATTTTGCAGCAATTCCGGAAACATCGTGGAGCAGTCAAAGATATTTCGATATCTCCCTTCACTCGCGACTCAAACAGCAAATCTTTCCCCGAACGCTTCGTTGCAACCATCGGAATTGACAACAAGGTTACTATTTATGCTCCGTTGTATAGTCAAAATCTGAATGGACGAGGATCGTTTGCTAATTCCTCTATTAAGGGGCATTGCGGAATTGAATGGGAATGTATATTGGAGCTGTGTGATCACAGTGATGTGATTTGTGGATTGGATTGGCATCTTGAACGGGGTCTACTGTACATCGAATGTGAAAATCGTATGCTTCACGTGTGGAATATGGATACTGGAATATTGGAGCGGTCACTACCCAGCGCTATGATTTATGAAGGCGGAAACCCAGTGCAAGATGGTGATGTGGCTCAAAGTAGTTCGAAGCTCTCCGTGGATTGTGATAGTTTTGCTATTGGTGGCTTTGCTCTCCATTTGCTCAATTACAATGTGATGAAAAGTGCCGAATATATCAAGCAATCATGGAGGATTTACTTTTATGCTCTCACAGCAATTGGAAATATTTCTTTGGACAATTCTGAGGCAGTATCATCCACCTCTCCATATGCTATTGGTTCAATTGAACTTCTTCTGTTATCGTTCCTTCTATCTTGGGGTGCGACCAGCGAGGTTGACCGAGCATGTCATGAACTTCTCGGTTTAAGTACACCTCAAATGCTTTACTCATGTGCACTGCGAGATCCGATCTCCGGTGCACTCACCGTTCCTCTCCCATGGAAATCAGCCGAGATACAGACCCCCAAATCATTGATGACTACACCACGAAGCAAACCTAATTCATTTGTTCAAAACTGGCAGCATTCATCAGCTCTGTCAGCAACACTGGCGCTTGGTATTATATCTCTTTCAATGAATTTAATGGAGCACAAGTACTCAAAAATGAACAGCAGAGGCATGACGATCGATGATGACAATGGAAGAATCAGTGCACTCATCCTACCATCCTCACCTCGGAACAAAGAAGAGTTTCATGTGCTTTGGAGCCAACTTATAACACAGCACTCAGTTGTTCTTCCGGACTATGTACCACTTTTTCGTGAACCAGCACTGGAAATTTTAGCAAGATTTGGATTTCACTCGTGTGATTACACTCAGCTCGCTGCTAGAACATTGCTAAGTGGGGTGATTAAGCGTCTTGAGCCGACGTTGCGAAGCACTCTAACGGCTGAATACTCCACAAAGCTCCATTGTGAACTGGTGCGTCTTGAAATGGAAACAGGTTGCAAATTGAATGGTTCTGCAACCTCAGGTGGAATAGATTTTTCCATGGTTGTGTCTCGATTGGGCTCGCTTGTAATTCTTTTGAGCATGATTGGGACATGCTATCCAGGAGAAATATCACCCCCCGGTGCACGTGAAGTGTGCGATATTTTGGTCTTCCTGCTTAAAGCAAATGCTCAATTTATCGCTTCAGTCTCCGCAGAGTTATTGACCAAAGGACTCATGTTATTTCGACCACACCTGGTTGACTTGTCGTCGTTAATATGCCAACTTCTTATGATTGACTTGCGCGAAAAACAGCGAAACCCCAACAACGATGGCAGTCCTCAATTTGGAAGCAATGCGCGAGTGTTGGCTAATGGAGGAAGTAACGCTGCATTGAGTCTTCTGGTTGAACTTGGAGCATGCGAGACTGCCTTTGTCCTGACATTGCTTCAGCAAGAAATGCATAATGCCGAACGCTCCCACGCTTTTCGAGAATGTGTTTTGCTGTATCTAACGGAATTGATCAATGCTCATTATTTGCTGATGTACCGGCATCTTCCAGCGGTTGTGGACACTATTATGTGTTGCTTGGATCCAACGAAACCTGAACGGCGCAAACGGTGCCTTGAACTGAGCACACGATGTTTGCATAATTTGGTTCGACGTTTTCCAATGGTCGACTTTCACAAAGAAACACAGCGATTGGCGATCGGCACGATGGAAGCAGTGATATTTATTTATGATTTACGGACTGCCACGAAATGGCGTGTTTTGGACGGACATACTGCGGCGATATCAGCCGTTACATTCAGGCAAAATGATGGTCATATGCTTGTGTCCTATGCTGCACGCGAAGGAAGCGTGCGCTGGTGGAATAGTGGAAACGCCGGTCTGTTTGGTGGTATGCTGAAAATGCAGCAATCATGTTTGAAGGAGCACAAGCTGGAAGTGCTTAAATCCATCGCCAACGCACCATCGTCAAGTGGTGGTGCCAGTGCTGATCTGAAGCAGGTCATTCAAACGTGCCGTTTTCAGTTTTTGACACTCACGGAGAAATCAGCATCTGGAGAACAGAGGGAGAAAAAGGTCTTGCGATTAACACGCGAAGACGCAAGCCAAGTGCAATTTCTTTTGTAGAAAATATATTTCATGAAAGTACTGCGAGCACTGATTTGCAGTTTCAGTTTTGATATTTTGGTTACCTAATTGATTTAGCCTCACTTATTTTTTATGTGTGACGGAGCGACGAGGAAAATGTAAACATTCTCTGCAGCCATGGTTTTGAGCAGAGAAGGCCGGAGACTAGCGCGCTTCTTCATAACAATCAAGTGACGCAAATCTTCGACCTGAATAAAATGAAATCAAACAAGATCATTTGAGTGCTCATGCATTGCAGCTTTATCTGAGCGGCTGGTACGTACGATTGTGGGATTGAGATTGAAGTAGTTGTGACGAATAGCGTGTACGTTGTTGTCCATCCAGGTCGTATCGATCACATCCATGTCCAAGTGTTCCTCTAGTTGCTCATGCGCACTATAGTCGGATGATTCTTCGGTCTCGTCAGGATCGTTATTGTATGCGAATGACGTGACGCCTGCAAACTTTCTCTGTTGATTGACCAGCACGACAGCAGAATCCATGGCCACAGATTGCGATGCGTGTCCTTCCATGAGAACAAGATCGTCGTTATCACGATGACTCGGTTCGTCGCGGTGCATCATGTATCCTCGTCTCCCGAGTGAGTAGGCCAATGGCCCGCACACCTGCTTCTTGGAAACAATTTCGGAGTAAAACAGCGCTCCGTCCATGCTGTCCGCGTATAGAGTGATATGCCTGCAAAAGCGGGCGGACAGGTCATAGCCGCCGCCATATCGTACAAAATCATCGCGTGAGTAATCCGGATTGGCGAACGTAAGCGTCGAGAGGCGCAGTCTGGCTTTGCCATTTGCCATGTTTGCGATGGACCCTACTGGCTATATCCGAAGACATGTGAGTAGAAGATTGTCAAGCCATTAATAGTTGGTACGTACAATGAACACGTCACTCAGCAAGCCTCGTTGGAGCGCGTTGAAATAAACGCGCGCGCCCATTGAATGCGCAATGATGTTGATTTTTGTGTAGCCAGCATCAGCAAGACTCGTCAGAAACGATTCGAAATCGCTTGCAGTTTTTTCGCTCTCAGATCCAACCGATTTCGCTGTGCACACATTGTTAGAGCATATATGTCTTCGTCAGTTGCACTCAAGAGCGACATACCTTGAAAATAGGCCAATGTGCCTCCGCTCGGCCAGCTGAACACGTACGGATGGATGTATGAAGGAAAATCACCAAGCGCTAGAAGCTGTGCAAGCCGATTCATCCCGTGGTCAAGCGAGGAGTTGTAGCCCTGCAAGAATATAAGCGCTTCCTTCTCCACAACGCTGGTGTGTGATGAGTCAAGCACTGGGCAGGAAGCCTCCCGATAAAGCTGCCGTTTGGATACGTTCTTGCTGGCCTTCTCAGGCTTGTGGCTAAAAACCACATCGTCTGCTGGCGTTCGCAAGATGGGCAGTATGTCCAATGCACTCTTCAAAGCCGGATCGTTGAACGTCGTGATGTGACTCACAGACGGAAGAAACCGGAAGAAGCCTCCCGAGACCGAGCATTCCACCGACGCCACGCCCCAATGCAGACCATCTCGTGAGTGATGTGGGAGGAAATCAACTCCGTCCGATTTGGCCTCTCCACGATTGTGGCAGAAGCCGATGCGCAGATTCACAAATGAATAGCCGCTGCCGTGTTCAAAGCTGCGGAATGGGCCGATCGGGATGCCATTCTCCCATTGCCCTGTGAGCCGCTCGCCGTGGTAGGACGTGTCTGTCCACATGCCGTATCCGTGCGGCTGTCCCTCGGTATTCAAGCCGCCAGAGTACTTGATTAGATTCCGTTTCTTCGTGCGCAGAATCGGGCTTGATTGGTACGTTAGCGTGTTGTAGCGCCGCCCTGGACGCACGGACCACCAGCGCATGGCGTCCACAATGTTTTTCAGCACGAACGCCGGGTACAGATAGTACAGGAAGTAGGCCACGAGCACCGTCAGCACCTCTGCAATCACAAGCGCGATGATGATTGAATTGCGCTGTGAGACTTGCGTGTCACTGAGGTTTGAGTCCAACCAAAACAGCGCATAGATGTTGCTGGTCACGGCGTACGTGAGCATCTCGGCCACGATGACCCAGTAGATGACCCATCGAATCACCATCGCGACTTGGACGAACACGTAGACGACAGCAATGATGATGACCATGTAGAAAGCGCTGTTTGATGTGCTGGTGTTGTCATTCTGGTCTGTTCATCCACGCAGGATTAGAGCCCGGCGCATAAGACGATACAAACCACCCCACGCGCATCGTACCGTCCGCGCCGAATGCCAGAACCGCAAGCACTGCCAGCGTGTAGATGACAACGATCCAGGTCACGAGCTGCATGATGAACGAGTCCTTCTTGTACACGCCTCGGTATCGTCGCTGTAGCCTCCGCGCTGTCATCCACATGAACGTACTGATGCAGAAGACAAGGCGATCAGACATTCATCCCCAGCAGCTCCAGCTCCAAGATAGAGACCCACCGATGCGCATTGAACCGCTGGATGAGAGCATCCGCCACGAATTCATCCCCGCGCTGTTCAGCGCTGCTCTCGGACAGCAGCGGCGTTCCCCCGGCAGCCATCGCACTCTTGCTTGTTCCTTCGCTGCCGAATCAAATCGTCCATGAGCATGATTACGGTACAGCATGTATACGCCAAAAGAGAGAACGTATACTTTCGTGTATAGTATGCAGTTCCTATTATCCGGACAATTCTATTTTCAGCCAATGGGAAGCGGCGCGCAGGTACGTTTCCCTTCGGGCGCCGAATGCGCGCATTGAAGCATATAAAAAGATCATGGACGAGCTGAAACGACTGCCAGTCCGTCATCTGCGGCGCATGCGCCTCCGGTCTGCGGTGTGTCAGACAGCAGCAAGACGCAGCAGCAGGCGGGCACCATTGCGCTCCCTCCACACTTCACGCGTCTGGACGTCCCGGGCCCCATGGCCAGCCGCACGCTGACGCACGACCCGCACAAGAACCCGCATCATCTGCAGCATCAGCCCTCGCAGCGAGGCCGCTTTGGCCTGGCGGCGCGGCTATTCGGCTGGAACCGCGTGCGCAGCTCGCCGGGCGATGAAATCTGTGAGATGAGCGAGAGCAGCTGGCTGGCGCGCCGTAAGAACCGCGTGCTGTTTGTCAACGACGTTGCGCGCACGCTCGAGTACGCGTCGTACATGGAGAGGAAGCTGGATGGCCCGCACTATTACAGCAACCTAGTGCGCACATCCAAGTACACGTTGCTGAACTTTGTGCCGAAATCGCTCTTCGAGCAGTTCCGGCGCATCGCCAACTTTTACTTCCTGGTCATTTCCATGCTGCAGTTGTGCACGACACTGTCTCCCACGAACGAGTACTCGACCGTCGGGCCGCTCATGATCGTGCTGTTCGCGACTATGGTCAAGGAAGGGCTTGAAGATCGACTGCGGCATCGGCAGGACGGCATTGTGAACCACCAGCTGATCAAGGCGCTCGGTGCGACCGTGGAAGACAGACATCGAGACCCGTCCTCGGGGAAAGTGGATTCATCGCCGCAGGTCGTGACAGGAATACCAGGAGGTCAACAAGAATTGCCAAGCTCTTCCAGCAGTCGAAGCATAGGTGGCGGCACTCAGACCTTCCAGTCAATATATTGGAAGAATCTCCAGATCGGCCACATTGTGAAAGTGGACGAAAACTGTCAAATCCCAGCTGATGTCGTTGTGCTTTTCACAAGCAACGACGAGTCTGATGCAATGTGCGAGACGTCCAGTCTCGATGGCGAATCAAATCTCAAGGTTCGCCACGCTATCAAATGGAATCAAATCATTCCAAATGCTGTGCAAGATTTTGGCTCTGCCTTGGACGCTGAGATTCGATGTGAGCTACCAAACAAACGCCTATACAATTTCGATGGGGTACTCCGTGTTTCATTTGCAAATGCGGCATCTAAGGTTGCTGCAGTGGAGCAACAACAGTTTCTGAAGACCCCGCGAACGAGCAGTGCGCCACGTGGTCCAATGCCTGATGTCGAAGAGATCCCGATAAACGTCGAGAATATTTTGTTGCGTGGCATGAAATTATGCAATACCAAGTGGATCATTGGTGTTGTTGTTGGTGCCGGAAATGATACGAAATTGATGCAGAACATGAAAGCTGTGCCGTCCAAGTTTAGCCGACTTGATATCGTGACAAACCATTGTATTTTGATGATATTCGCCTTGCTCTTTCTGGCTTGTTGGATTAGCTCCATTCAAGCCGCTCTTTTTGCGGTTAAGGTGCACGAAAGACCAGAATATGCCCGCGCACTTCCATACGTTGAAGCTCTCAGCGTTGCATCTTTTGTGAAAGTCTGGGTCACGTATCTCATTCTCTACAACAACATGGTCCCAATCTCACTGTACATCAGTCTTGAGATCGTAAAATGGTATCAGGCCCGCCGTATTGAAAACGACCCAAGAATGATATGTCCTGATACGGGGCATGGCGTTACTGCGCGAACATCCAATGTCAACGAGGATCTTGGGCAGATCAAATACATTTTCAGCGATAAAACTGGAACTCTCACAAGAAATCAAATGCTGTTCAAGGTGTGCAGTATTGGCGGGATTATTTACGACGGAAGCTCCATGAAATTACGGCAGCGGGTAGAATCTACGTCTCAAAACATGATGTCAAGTCCTTTCGTTGCACCTACAGCAAATTCGAAGGCAGCAGCGGCGGCAGCAGCGGCTGCGGTTGTTAATTCGTCAGGGAGAGGGAGCGGGAGTGGTGAAAACGGACGTACGTCAAAGCAAGCGCTAGTGACCGAAAAAGATGTTCGTCCCTACTATCAACTGGTCAAGATGATTCAAAATCCTTCTCGGTATTTGGGGAAAGAGAAAAACTCGATTGATCTGGCTCGACCTTTTTTTCGGTGCTTATTGTTGTGTCATTCCGTTTCGGTTGCTCTGGATGAAAATGGCGCATTCACTGCAAGAAGTGCAACTACTACGTGCAGCGCAGATGCACGTCCAATCGATCACGGACTGAGCCAAATTGCGGGTGCAAATACTCTGAACGGATCAATGGATGCCCATGACTCATTCACTTGGAATGGACGGCCTCCGCGAAAATATTTTGGATCATCACCTGATGAAGTTGCACTACTGGATGCCGCAAGTGAATTTGATTGTGTGTTTGAAGAGCGAAATGGTGATATCATTCGTATTCGCCTTTTCGGGAAATCGGAGTCATACCGCGTGCTCGCACTGAACGAATTCGATAGCACGCGGAAATGTATGTCAGTCGTCGTGAAGCGGATTTGTGAGCCTGGAGATGAAGCTCAGTCAAAAAATGGTGATGCGAACGGTGAGTCTGAAGAACAAATAAACTTACCAAGCAAGGTTAATCGACGACGGCCACCACAACAAAGTTCTCGATCGCTACTTGATGATAACAGAGACAACTATCTGAATTTAGATAGACCTTGGGATGCAGTTGACGACGAAGATTTGGATGAAAACCTACGTAATAGACGAAGATGGACAGACAATCATATGGAAGATGAAGATGATATACTTGTCTTCACAAAGGGTGCTGACACTGTTATGTTTGCAAATGCTGTGAACGCTCAGGATATAAGTAATTTGGGTCTTCATGTGCACTATTTTGCTGCAATGGCATTACGTACTTTGCTGCTCGGATACAAGACTCTGACCACAAGAGAATATGTTGTATGGAAAACAGAGTTTGACATGGCGCGAAAGTCTTTATCAAACCGTGAGCAATTATGCTTGGATGTTGCCAAAAAAATTGAGACTTCAATATACCTTTTGGGGGCAACTGGTGTCGAAGATTTGCTTCAAGATGGTGTCAGAGAGTGCATACACCAGCTGAGTCTGGCTGGTGTGAACATTTGGATGCTCACTGGTGACAAAGATGAAACTGCGATTTCGGTCGCAAATATGTGCGGGCTCATTGGCGAAAAAAGTAAGATGATTATCATCAAAGGCAAGACCAAGCAAGATTGCCTTGATGAAATTGCAAATGCTCGTCGAAAACTAAAGCGAGAAGGCTTGTGGGTTCCTGGCGTCGCTTCGCGGAGTGTTTCTTTGGTGATCAACGGAGAAGCTCTCGACCTATTGTTGGCGGATTTGTTGACGATGCCATCAGGTAGTTTCCGCAGATTGTCAAATCAGCGCTCTGATACAGGACACAATGACCCACTTGCGGATAGACCTCTAGCTAACAAAAGTGATTCTGCCTCTACCAAATCGGCTGGCAGTCTTCCATTGCAACTTCCCAATAATAGCATTGCTCGGCAGCGAATTTCATCTCGTAACGCATCAGCGCGACGTTCACTTGGAGAAGCAATGACGTCAGTGCATGCGTCGCATGAAATTTTTATGGAGCTTGCGACGCAATGCTGCTCTGTTGTTGCTTGTCGATTAAGTCCTATGCAAAAAGCTCAAGTTGTCAGCTTGATGAAATCGGCCCCAGGGCACCCACTGACCTTGGCTGTTGGTGACGGTGGGAATGATGTCAGCATGATACAGGAGGCTCACGTTGGTATTGGTATATATGGTCATGAAGGAATGCAAGCGGTTCGCGCGGCTGATTTTGCTATAGGTACGTTCAAGCATCTTTCTCGATTGCTGTTGGTGCATGGTCGGTGGAATCATCGCAGGGTTGCGCGTGTGATTCTATTTTCCTTTTACAAAAACATGGCTCTCATTCTGACCTTATTCCTCTTCTCATTTAAAAATGGATTTTCCGGTCAAACGCTTTACGAATCATATTTGATGGTTGGCTGGAACGTGCTGTACACGGTACTGCCAATCTTTGTGCTTGGCATCGCGGATGAAGATATTCGTGATGGTACCGTGCTTAGGTATCCTTTCGTCTATAGGAGCACGCTGAAGACAAGTGAATTAAGTGTTTCGAGATTGGGTACTTGGATGTTGAATGCATTAGCTCATTCGATTCTGGTTTTTTTCATTACAAGTCGATCACTTGATGGTGTCTCGTCTCATGGTAAATCCTCCGGTCTTTTTACTCAAGGTAGTGCAGTTTACGGAGTTTTGGTTGTGACTGTTACTCTCAAAGCATCTCTAAACATGCAGCGTCTACATCGGTGGACCCGTCCACATTATTTTGCACTCTTTGGTGGATTTTCAGCATTTCTCATTTTCGTTATTTGCTACTCGCGAGTGTACGCGCTGCTTCCCACCTTTGATGTATTTCGTGATTTTTACGGCATAGCTGGAATGCTTTTTGTTGAAGGTGTATATTGGATGACTGTCCTATACACCTGTATAGCTTGCATTATCGCTGATGTTGCTATCACGTATTTGCGTCATATGTACCTTCCCTCAAGCAACGATATAATTCTGGAAATTGACAGTGGACTAGGAGAGAAGAGCACCCTGAAGAAAGATATTGAACACGCTTCTTCTTCTTCCTGTAACTCCCCTGACGTTTCTAAACGTATTGAAGCATCATCAAGTCGAGCAGATGACCTTGGCTCGAACAATACTACTGTCACTGGCAGATCTGGTCTGACCTCGTCGTTACTAGACGGCGAATGGAGCCAAAAATTTCTTGATTTTGATCGCCCTACTGAGCACGATGAACTTTCCAAGCAGCTCATTATGCTACAACGAGAGTTAGCTCAAGACATTGGCTTGCCAGATCCCATTTTGAAAGAAGATGACACTCAAAGCTCTCGGTCATTAAGCATTCAACCAAGCGTACACCCACTGACGCTTGAGTTTATGGGTGAGGAGCACCAACAACTTGAGAACGAATTTGAGCACACTTTTGCGTTGCGTGAGCGCTCGCGAATTATTCTTGTGCTGAAAATATTGGCAGTAGTCATTCCGATGTACGCTGTCTACGAATACTATTGGGAAAAAGAAAGCAAGTATATTTATATTCGGCTGACTTATTTCATTTGTGATATACTCTACATGCGCGTCGCTCGCACGAATTTTTTCCGGGATAATTATCAAGGCGCGATTCTCGTACCACTTTGTGCGATTGGTATGGCATTCACGTTAACTATATCTGACACCGGCAAATTTGCTGCGACACTTTTTCCGATCGCAGTCTTTGTCGTAATCCGGATCAAGTTTCTGTATGCACTCATCCTGGCGCTCTATAATGTAGCATTTTACTTGTTGGCTGACAAGGTTGGTTTTAAATCGGAGAGTACAACCAGCCAAGACACAGTCGATCTCGCACTTTTCGCGTTTTATCTCGCTATTGTCATTTGGTTTGGTGCCAACTCGTGTTATTCATTACAGACAACAATGAGACGAGATTTTCTGCAAAGTCGATCTCTCTTGATAGAACAGAAAAGATCAACTCAGATTTTGAAGAATATGCTGCCTGAGCATGTGGTACAACGAATGCAAAAAGGAGAAACGCTGATTGGCGAGGATGAAAAGGATGTGACGATATTATTCTGTGATATCGCTGACTTTGCTTCGTTTGTGAAAAGATTCAGCCCAACAGAAGTGGTATCACTATTGGATCGAGTCTATTCGCTCTTTGATCAAATTTGTCAAAAGCATGGTGTGCGAAAAATGGAAACCGTTGGAAAAACGTACATGGCTTGTGCAGGACTGCAAGGCAAAGATCGCGGAAGAGAAGCGGCACTTCGAGCTGTATGCATGGCCCTCGATATGCTTAACTTTCTTGACAAGTGTCGCGCTACGAACGGAAACGGCATCAAGCTCCGCATTGGCATCCACTCGGGAAGAGTTGTGAGTGGCTTGGTTGGTATGAAAAAGCAGCAATTTTCTCTGTTTGGCGACACGGTCAATACTGCGTCGCGGATGCAATCAACAGGAGTCACGGGATGCTGCCAAATTTCGCAGGTGACATACAAAAAACTTGCCGGACACTTTACTTTCGAAGAGCGACAAATCGATGTGAAAGGTAAAGGCAAAATGACCACTTACATGTTGGGCGAGCCTGTGAGTGAAATCGCGCTGCTGGCTATGAGTGGTCAGCTAGACAACGTTGTGAAACGGAATTCGGTCTTGGCGGATACTATAAACAGTGGACGTAAAACGTTCGATGACTTCGTTGCTACGCGCCACCGTTTAGTGCAAAGCGCAAAGCGGCGTTGGGCTCAGTACGACCCCATTGGGTTTCTTCTTGGATCGCCCCCAAACTCAGCACCAAACTCGAACCAAGACAGTGCAAATGTAGAAAATGATATGCTCTCTGAAATTCAACAGTTGGTTTTGTGCTTCAAAGACGCCAGCATGGAAAACAAATACCTAGAGAGTACATTGGCAAATCGAGTTGACGGTGCGCGACGCACTCTTTGGGTTTTAGCGCTGTATGGCATTTTTGCTTGCTTGCGCGATGTTATTACTGAAGTTGTTAACAACGATGTCTACACACATAGACAAGAGAGGACGAAGGCGTACGTGACAGCTAGCATAAGTCGCGTTGTCTACGCTGTCGTTGTTGTGTTCATCATTCGACGAACTCACGATGACCTGATGGACTACTCCGAAATCATGCTGCGCAATCTTCTGCTTGGACTATATTTCGTGGGTCTTTCATGCTACATTCTCAGTTGTGGTTTCCTCTGGTGGCTGAACTTCGTCACAGAAATTGACATCTCGCCTCAGTTCGTGAACATGTGTCTGGATACCGTCCTTGCCATGTTTGTGGTTTCTAATGGCGGATCTATTCTGCATCGCCACGCTGTGATTTTTAACATGATGGCCTTGGCACTTGTGACATGTGTGAGCTTAACTATTCTGAGCGTCTACAAACAGGATGCTTCCAAATTCAACACGAACTTCAAGACCAGCTACCCAATTGTGTTGACATATATATCAGTCATCACGAATATCATTGCCTCACAAAGTGTGGAGTTTTTCACACGTCGACAGATCTGGCTAAAAACTCGAACTCAGTTGGAGACGATGAATGCGGACCAGCTCTTGTACCAGATGCTACCGGCTGCCGTTGTCATGCGTCTGAAAGAAGGCGAGACGGTATGCGATCAGCATCAGCAAGTTGGTATTCTATTCTCCGATATCAAGGGGTTTACGTCCATCGCGTCGCAGGCCGACACAGCGCAAGTGGTCAACATCCTAGCGTCTCTGTTTTGCGCCTTCGATAAGCTGACTGAGAAGCATGGCGTGTTCAAGATGCAGACGATTGGTGACGCGTATGTGATCGTGTCGGGGTTGCCATACGTGGACATGAGCATAGGACCGGTCATGGCTGGAGCAGGTGGCATCAGCAGTGGCATGGCGTCCATGAGAGCTGGCACGAATCGAGTTCTTCCCCTCAGTGTAGCTGAAGTTACCTCAGCAGCGACTGGTGATCAGCAGGGAAGCCGTGCGCGGTCCCGTCGCAGTACGCTGAAGCAGAAATTTCAAATGCACATTCGCAGCCATATCCGCGACTTATTAGCCATGGCTCGCGATATGCACAAGGAAGTACGCAAAGTGCAAGATCCGAACACTGGTGAGCGATTGCAGATGCGCATCGGCATCCACGTTGGAAACATCATTGGCGGTGTAATTGGCACCACGACGCTGCGGTATGACATGTGGGGGCCAGATGCTCTTACAGCCAACGAGCTCGAATCCAACGGTGTCCCAGAGAAGACTCTGGTGAGTCCCATCGTTGTGGATGTCGTGCGAGGGATGCCCGATATCCAGTGCACGTTCTACAAAAAGACCAACTTCACCAACGTGAGCATGATGGACACGTACCTCGTGGATTTCATCGAACCTCCAGACGGCGATGTGAGCGGCACAGGCTCAAGTGCTGTTGCACCAATCGGCACTGTGGCTGAGGAAACTGAGGTCACGTCTGCTCGTATCCCCGCGAGCAGCAGCGGGACAGATGGAGAAGTGGACGGCGGCGAGGACTCGCTGAATGTTAGCAGCAGCAGCAGCACTGCGCTACTTGGTAGCCCACGCACCAACTCCGGAACGAATCAAATCTCCGCCATATCTCGCCTGACTGCAATCAACAGCAACCAACCCACACCAATGGGCAGCAGAGTCAACAGCCGGAGCTTGCTGCCAGGCGTCAGCAATGGCAACATTGTCTCGGATCCGGCGCCAATGTAGCCATTTTGGTCCGCCCTATTTATTAATTTTCAGGCATTTTCTACTTTTTTCTGCGGCCATGCCTGCTCTTATAGAGAGATGGCGCAAAGTTGTTGGTTAAAAACCATATAGTTTTGGCCAATCACGTGACCCACTTCCCATCACAGCATATGGACGATGCTGCAGGAGTGTGTCCGGAAGACTTGCACCCCGTGCTCTGGCTGATACAGCACTGAATGCCTGCTCTAGAGGTTATGTATGGTAACAAACGGAAGAGCGGACCGGTTCAAGCTGAGCGAACACCTCTCTCCGTAGCGTTTATCCTTGGGAGCAATCAAAAATGATCACACACACTGATGCAAAGAACAGTACAGTCCTTCACCCAACAATAACCACCTACTGTCTGTTATCTGTTATAACAAATTGGGCTCTGATCTGCTCCCATGGACTCAGATTGGCCAGTTGTTCATTCGCGTTCGCAGGAGCAGCAATGGCGGCCCACGCGCAGGAGGACCTGTATGCGGTGCTGGGCGTCACGCGCTCGGCATCTACGGACGAGATCAAGGCCGCTTACCGCAAGCTAGGTGCGTGTGTGCGCATCCACCAGTCCCATGTCCGCCGCAGCAGTCGGCCATGCTGACGAGTCGATTTTCCTTCCAGCGCTCGAGCATCACCCGGATCGAGCGCACAGCGTCAACAAGAAGACACCCGGCCAGAAGCGCGAGTCGGTATGTCGTTCCTCTTCCTCCGCATTGGCCCTGGAGGCGTAGAGCTTGGCGGCTGATCATGCCGCTGGCTGGCTGGCTTTGCTCTGGTATTAGGACGCGTACATCCTCAAGATCAACGCGGCCTACGACACGCTGAGCGACACGAATGCGCGAATACAGTACGACATGGACCGCTTCGGCGACTCGGCCAGCCCGCTGTACCAGAGCCGGCTGCGGGACGACTACAAGGGCATGACGGCCGAGGACGTGGACAACATGTTCTCGGGCCTCAACACCTACGAGCGCTTCACGACGGCGCAGTACCACGCCAACCGGTCGGCGCGCGCGCCCACGAGCCTCGGCCGGCGACGCACGGACTTTGCCGAGCGCAAGAACCTGCGCGCAGCCAAGTTGCCGGCGCAGAACGTGTCCGTGGCGTGGCTGGGCTTCCCCATCGTCATGCTCGCGCTCTGGGGCTTCAACCTCAGCTCCATCAAGAAGAAAGCCGCCGAGCCCAGGAAGGTATAGACCTGTCCTTAATAAACGGCATGCGTTGACCAAACAACGAGCTCCATGGACTGACGGCAAGAGAGCCCTCTGAATTGATTCCAAATGGGTTGTGCGTCCAACTCGGATTGTGTGCCGGGCGCGCAGCTCTCGGACAGACTATTAGGGAATTGGCTCTGGTTAATGGTTATCACGCAGCTGCCTCCAACGTACAAATAGTCCTATTGGAGCAAGAACGGTGTCGTCAGCTCTTCATTCTGTACAACAGCTTGCAGTTTTTGCTTCTTGTTGGACGTACCAGCACATTAACCACTGCAGCACGGGTGTCATCTTCAAAGTATCAACGAAGCTGATGACCACTCCACAGCTTCTCGTTCATTCGTTCTTCCGTGGCGATCAGCAGAGTTCTTCTCTCTCTTCTTCCTTAGAATCTCTAATATCTGAGAGGATCGGGATACATAAGCTCTGTGTCGCTGCTTGTCCCCGCAACTTCGTACTCTCCTGGTTGCGCCTTCCTCGCCATGCTTGAGTACAGCGCCAGGCTCGGTTGGTCGCAGGTGATTGTGCCTTTATGATCTTCCTCTTCAAGTCAGCTACGATCTCTTCCTTGTTGATCTTCACCGTGATGATCTCGCCATGGTTCACGAGCAGGCTTTCTTTTGCTGAATTGATCAGTCGAACCCCCGAACTGCAAGATGCCAGCTTCTGACCGAGAACCGCGGGCAGGCCCATCTCTCGAGTGGTATTTTGACATGATGTCTGCTCGTACTTCACGTACGCCCAACGACTACAGCTCACACATCGAGTATTGGCACACTCAGCCTTACCACAAGCATTCCTCCCACCTCAATCCTGTACGTAGGGGAATGCTGCGTAGTCTTCATAGGTCAACTGCCCGTCAGCGTCCACGTGTGCTGCTCGATAGCACCGCTCGCAGAAGAACATCGGGTCCGCGATGCTGAGCCTGTCGCCGTAGCAAACGTGCTTGGCCGTGTATTGCTGGCAGATGAAGCAATTCCGCAGCGACCGGTACAGCGTGTTAGGCAGTCGCATGGGGAAGCTCTCCAGCGCGTCGTCATCCAACTCGTGCGGCAGTCGGACGTCCCGTAGTCTCAGCAGATGCTCGCACTCGCCCTGATGCACAAACACGCCCGGCAGGTCAATCTGCAGCGTCAGGTCCGCAAACCTCGTGGTTTCCATGGCAATAGAGCTGGTGTTTAACCCAGCAGAGCTCGCGTATTTGCCGGCTCGACTGGGTCTTGCACTGATCCATGAGCGGATCTCTAGGCCGTAGTCCACGAAGTCTTGGCTGTCCTGATGTCGGCGATCTGTGTAGAACTGCCGGTTAAAGTACACCAGCTTGGACTGCTTGCTGTGCACATGCAGTCGCTCGTCGTTGGCGCACGCGATGCAGTCCACAAGCGCCACGAGCGGCTGCGAGAGCCGCACCAGGAACGACTGGGTCTTGGCCGGGTCCTTGCTCGGATGCAGCACGTCCCACCAGAGGATCGGGTCGTCGCTTGCAAACTTAGTCGGCTCTCGAGTCTCCGTCTCCGATTGCTCCAGCGCTCGACCGCTCTCTGCCAATGCCGAGAGGTAGCCACTGCGGCCCATGAGTCTCTTGGGCGCTGCTGCTGCTGCGTCGTCCTGGTCCTTGTCCGCTGGCTCATTGTCTCCAACATCATCATCGTCTTCATTGCCTTCACTTGGCGCCTTTGGATTGGACCGCGCGAACGCAAAGCTGCGCGTCGTGATAGTGTCTGCAGCCGAGCGCTTCTGCGTGGACACGCGTTTCTTGGCCGGGAACGTGTCCACGAACTGCTGCAGGCGGTCGCTGGGCATCCGCTGAGCGCGCAGGTCGGCCAGCTCCGGCAGGGTCTTGATCAGCTCACGGTACTTCACGCGCAACTTCTTGGGCACCGGCGCGTCTTCGTCCTCGTACAACAGCCAGCGCACCAGTGCTCGGTACCGCTGCAGCCGCTCCATGTACGGCAGCGTCGTGGCCTCGGTCTTGGCCGACTCGATGGAGTTCCAGCGCTGCAGAGCCGTCTGGATCGCGTTTTCCACAGCGACTTCGAGCGGAGGTAGACGCAGATCGTCCACCTCTATGTCCACGTCAGCCGTGGCCCCAGATCCGCTATCTTCATGCGCAAGCAGCGGCGGGAACAGCGCCGGCAGTCCATCCATAGCTTGTTTCGGAATGAACCAATGCCCGAAGGGAAACTTGTGGATCGCACTTAGCTGGATTGGTGCAGTACACCGCAGTCAGCAACATGACCTTTGAAGATGACGATGAGGAGATGCGGGCGACGGAGGAAGAGGAAGACGACGGAGCGCTCGGGCTGTTGGACGGCCTGGCGCAGTTCCACCTACGCGTGCGCATCTCTGCTCTCTCTCTCTCTCTCTGGCGTCTGTGTCTGCGTGCATTGCTCACGGCTCTTGGGCGTCTGTAGGCGGAAGCTCGCGCTCGTGATCTGCTTCAAGCGACCGACCAGCGCGTAAGGACCGCGCTGCTGTCTATCTAGAACAATGGCTCATGCACCGCATACGTGCGCTCGTACTGCAGCTGTTTACGGTGGAGGAGGTCTTGGCCGCGGATTCGGACGCGGACGAAGCGCCTTGGCAGCTCTTCCGCCCCATGACGGACCACATGCGGCTCACGCGGCCGCCGGCGTTCCATCGCTGGCAGCAGGCGTTCTCGTATCTTCAGGTCACTGGCAGTGCGCTCTTTGCCAACGCTTGTGATGAGCACGTGCAGACTCTGCCGGCCATTCCGCCTGCTCGAGCAGCCACAGACGAAGCCCAAGCAGACACGCCAGGGCCTCTGGCGATCACTGGCAGAGCGTGTTTGACGACGCCGGACCCATCGCTGCCGCCGCAGGAAGAGACCATCATCAGGTACGAGCTCTGAGCCATCTCGGGCGCCGGTTGCCTTGCTGAGCTGTAGTGTTAATGCTTGCAAAGTGATGGCTCCATGGAGGAGATCGTGCTGCAGGATACGCGACCGGATACCGACGAGTGCGACGAGCCGGGGCTTTCCAGCGCCCACTGCCCGTCTCCACGAACGTCTCGCTTAATAGAGCGGCAAGATGAGCTCACGATCCAGAGCTACGAGTCGGTTGTGGCGCCTCTGGTGCAGTGCTCTTTATCGTGGGGCTTGCGCTGCTACCGCTTGTTGATTGCCTTCTTTGGACTTAGATCTCGAGTTTCATGCATCGACTGCTGGAACGCCATCAGCATCAGCTGCGAAGCGAGCGGCTGACTCGAGAGGCGGAAGCGCAACGCGCTGTGGACCAACAGCATGAGTATGAGGAAGCCTGTCGCGTGGAGCAAGAACAGCGAGTGATTCAGGAGGCCGCGGAGGAAGCTGCTCATGAGCGAGCGAGGCAGATCGAAGCCGAGCGCGAGGCCGAGCGCAAGGCGCTGCTGGCCAAGCAACAGCTCGAGGAGAACGACGAAGAGGAGATCAAGATCAAGACGCTGGCGTACTCACACACGCGCGAGTGGTTGCAGCCCAACAAGAAGTGCTTCTCGCATCGAGGGCGACAGCTGTGAGTTCTATTGACTGCTCTGTTCGCTCCGTACTGCTGTCGTTTGACGTCTCTTTCTATGGCCAGAACATACTTGAAACCTGTGCTCAAGGTGCCAGTGAGTGCAGCTCTGCCTTCAGCCCCCGCATAAGCTCACAAATGGACTCTCTCTACTGCATAGCTCAAGAACGAAGGCTCCACGAACCAGAATCCGGCGCCAAAGACCCCCGAGCGACGCCGAAGACCGTCCAAGAAGGCTTTGTCAGCCCCCCAACGCAGCTCAAGCCGCAATACCCGCGAGGAAGAAAGCAACAGCTCATCACGCTCTACGCGAGCAGTGAGTCTCAATGCGAGCATGCTTCCGTCCCGACCGCCCATGCCGCGAGGACCTCAGCCAAAGCAGCAGCCAGAGACGAGCGACGGACGCGTGACAAGCGCCAGTTCCGTCAACGACAGCGATCAGCCCCAGCGCAAACACACCAGGCTGCCTCACATTGGCAGCTCTGCAGCTATATCCAACGAGACCAAGGCGACGCCAGAGCAGCGCAAGTCGCCGTATCGGATACCGCCGAGTCTGCTGCTGCTCGCAGGCAAGAAGAGCAACGCCAGCAAACACAAGAAGAAGCCCAAAGCCACATGAATCATTCCATAAGAACACGCTATTGTAGTCTCGCTACTCTTCGCTTGATGCTGCCTTTACTTCCAGGGCTTCTGGGCCATCACGGCCTCGATGTCCTCGACCGAGCGCGGCACCAGCGTCATGTTCTCCACGCCGTGCGCCGTCACGATCACGTCCGACTCGATGCGCACGCCGCCCGTGCCGCGGAACCGCGAGAGCATCTCCTGGTTGACAAACTTGGCCGTCACGGGGTTGGCCAGCAGCTCGTTGATTTGCGCCTCGATGAAGTAGCAGCCAGGCTCGACCGTAAGCACCATGTTCTTCTCCAGCTCGCGCACCAGACGCAGCTTGGCCAGGATCTTGCGCGTGGAGCGCACGTGGCCCTTGGGGAACCCACCGACGTCGTGCGTGTCCAGGCCCAGCAGATGGCCCAGGCCGTGCGGGTAGAAGTACGCCGAGATCTCGTGGTCCATGAGCTCGTCCACCGTGCCGTTCTGGAACAGGCCGTGCTCCAGCAAGTGCTGCGTGAGCACGCGGTGCGAGAGCAGATGCATGTCCACGTAGCTCACGCCAGGCTTGATGGCGTCCATGACGGCGTCGTGCGCCTTGAGCACGCCCTCGTACACGATGCGCTGGTCGCGAGAGAAGCGGCCGCCCACGGGCGACGTGCACGTGATGTCGGACGCGTAGCCGTGGAGCTCGGCGCCCATATCGTTGAGGAAGATGTCACCTCGCTCGAGCAGCTTGTCGTTGGGCGCGCCCGGGTGGCCATAGTGCAGCGCCGACGCGTTGTGGCCGCTGCCGCAGATGCACGTGTATGCCTGCAGCCGCGAGCCGCCGTGGCTGTAACAGTAGTGCAGGAACGTGGCTTCGGCGTGGAACTCCATCTTGCCGGGTTTGATCGTGCGCATGACCTCGACATGCGCCTGGGACGACAGCTTGTTGACGAAGCGCATGAGCTCCAGCTCCTTCTCGCTCTTGATGAGGCGGCAGGCCACGAGCTCCTCGTGCAGCGCCGTGCTGCGGTCGACCGTGAAGTGCTCCTCCATGCCGTCGAACGTGGACGTCGTGGTGGTCTCGAGCCCCGAGTCGTTGTTGAGTCCGTGCAGCAGGTACAGGTGCTTGACCTGGTACTTCTCCTGCAGCACCGAGCGGATCTCGTCCAGGAAGAACACGGCGTCCACCTTGTAGTGGCTCTTGAAGTGGCTCAGCGGCTTGCGCTCGCCGCACCAGAGCGCCCACTCGGCACTCTGACGCGGCACGAACAGCACGCTCTGGTGTGTGGCCAGGTCCACGAAGCCGGCGCAGCCCGGCTCACGCACGCCGAAGAGGTACTGGAAGAAGCTCTCCTGGCGGAACGCGTACTGCGTGTCCGTGTCGTAGCGGTCGATCTCCACTCCGCCGTGCAGCAGCATGGCCGAGTGGTTGATCTTAGCTTGCGGATGCGCCGCCAGCATGCGTCGCACGGCGCGCTGGCGGTTCTGCGCGTGCATGGAGTAGTCGATGGGGAAGAGCTCATAGCCGTCCAGACTGGCGTGGTCGTGGTGGTGATGGTGGTGGTCGTGACTGGATGATGCGGACGCGGACGTAGAGGAGGCCTCGTGATCGTCCGCGTAGGCCGGCGCGCGCGTCTTCTGGTAGAGCGCGATGGACGCGACGGCCGCCGCCGCCGCCGTGGCCGAGAGCAGCCCCTTGACGTCCGAGGAGCTCATTTGGATCGTTCTCACTTCTTTACAACGAGCGGGGGGTTTGGTGTCACGGACCGGACCGGGTCCGGTCGGGACCGGTCCAATTGGTGAATTGGGACCGGTATCTTAAGTTCGCAGTGCAGCGAGAGCGTTTAAGTTCGTGTTGACGGAGCCGTACTTTACGTCAGATTAAACACGAACTTAGCGAGAGGGGGATGGCGTCGTCATCGTCACCCACTGCCGTGTCAAACGAATCCGACGTTGCTGAGGTCAACGGGATCTGGGGTCATCAGCGGCCATGACTCACACATGCAGACAACATGCACATGATGCAACACCGGGTCTCTCCCAAAGGCTCCTGCGTGTGTTGACATCGGCCGAACCCGCCAAACTGCAATCGGTTTCGCATCGCTCCGGATCGCACTTACCACTCAAACATCAGGGTTTCACTATGCCCCGCCGCGCCCATCGCCCCTGCCAAAACTGTCGACGTCATATTCAAACCTGTGAAATGCGATATCCCTTTATTCCCGATAGTTGAAGCACGCCAAGGGAACTGTTGATGCATCGGCCCCTCCATGGCCCATGGCCCATGGCTCTCTCATTCTCCGATTTGCTTCAAGAGACGCCCGCCCTCCTCTCCCTCCCCTCTCCTCCGCAATGGACCGCATCGAACGCATCCGCTCGCACGTGGCGCAGGGCTCGCCCGCTAAGCCCCTCTCCGTCGAGGAGGACGTCGTGATCGTCTCGGCACTGCGCACGCCGATCACCAAGGCCAAGCGCGGCGGCTTCAAGGACACCACGCCGGACGTGCTGCTGGGCCACGTGCTGCAGGCCGTGCTCAAGCAAGCCAAGCTGGACCCCACGCTTGTGGGTGACGTGGTCGTGGGCAACGTGCTGCAGCCCGGCGCCGGCGCCGCCATGGCGCGTATGGCGCAGCTGGCGGCCGGCATCCCGTACTCGGTGCCGCTGCACGTGGTGAACCGCCAGTGTAGCTCGGGTCTGCAGGCCGTGGCCAACGTGGTCTCGGCCATCAAGGCCGGCTACTACGACATCGGCATCGCCGCCGGCGTGGAGTGCATGTCGCTGGCCGGAATCGCGCAGGACGCGCCGACCGTGAACTGGGACCGCGTGGGCAGCGTGCAGGACGCCATGGACTGCACCATCCCCATGGGCATCACGAGCGAGAACGTGGCCGAGCAGTTCGGCGTCACGCGCGCGCAGCAGGACGAGTTGGCCGCGCTGTCGCACGCCAAGGTCGTGGAGGCCCAGGCCAACGGCTGGTTCAAGGACGAGATCACGCCCGTGTCCACGGTGATCAAGGACAAGGACGGCAACGAGAAGAAGGTGATCATCTCCAAGGACGACGGCGTGCGCGCCGGCACGACCGCCGCGTCGCTGGCCAAGCTGCGTCCGGCTTTCAAGGAGGGCGGCTCCACCACGGCCGGCAACTCGAGCCAGGTGAGCGACGGCGCCGCCGCCGTGCTGCTCATGCGCCGCTCGGTGGCCAAGCACCTGGGCCTGCCCATCCTCGGCCGCTTCGTGGACTACGCCGTGTGCGGCGTGCCGCCCTCGGTCATGGGCATCGGCCCGGCCTACGCCATTCCGGCCGTGCTCAAGAAGGCCGGCCTCACGGTCGACGACATCGACGTGTTCGAGATCAACGAGGCGTTCGCCAGCCAGGCGCTCTACTCGATCAAGAAGGTGGGCATCCCGATCGAGAAGGTGAACCCCAAGGGCGGCGCCATCGCGCTGGGCCACCCGCTCGGCTGCACGGGCGCGCGCCAGATGTCCACGCTGCTTACGCAGCTCAAGCGCAAGAACCAGCGCTACGGCGTCATCTCCATGTGCATCGGCACGGGCATGGGCGCGGCCGCGGTCATCGAGCGCGAGCTGTAGAGCGGACAAACAAAATGCATGTGTAGTCTGTGAGCAAGGCCATTGGAAATAGGATGATAAACAAATGGACACGTAGATCACGTCTTGCGCTCATCCCTTGCTCCATTGCTCCATGCAGCTAGAGAGCTCGTTGTCTGGGCAAGAGACTCATGGGCCGCAGTGGCCACCTCGCGGTATTGGCAGAGATCGGCCGAGCTCAACACCGCAGTCGAAAAGACAAGTGTTGGCAATGATGAAACTCCATTCGAGACTTGATCACGGGATTTGAGTATTCAAACTACTATCATTATCTTGACTGTTCGTATTGCCTTTCGGAGAAGCGACGTGACTTTGTTCGGCATCATGAATCGTAAGTTTGCCGTCGAGACTCCGTTGCGACAATGCGGTTTTGGAAAGCCAAGCCTTACGGCAGCTCACATCTAGACGCCAAAGACGATTCCGCTGATGAAGATTACGAGTGAACGTTTCATTGCATTAGCGTCACTCGAGCATGGCTCAGTCCTCCGCCCAGTACTCCGGACGATCGTGCCAGCTGGACAAGTGCGCAATGAAACTTGCATTATGCATTATGTTGTATCAGCTTGCTCATACTCTCTTGATCGAGCATTTAGAGCTCACGACGTCATTGGAGCTCGTGGTCGTACCAGCTGCGTCTCCACTAGAAGAACTTGACTCTTCAGACGCTGCAGATGGAGAACTTCCCAATGAAGAATCGATCACTTCGTCAGCTTCACCAGCGACTTCGGACAACAGAGAAGCCTCGGAAGTCCCGCTGTCGCTCGTAGACTCGTCGGAGACTTCCCCATTGGTGGAAGAGCCTGAATCCGTATCATCCGTCTCCAGTTCCAAGCTTCCCGAATCGGAGCCTTCGACTTCAACCGACAAACTGCCGGAGCTGCTGGTTGACACCGTGTCTCCTAGCGTGAAGGTGAGCGTGCCGTAGCCAAGCTGATCGTATCCGCCGCTGTTCGAGCCGTAGTTGCCGCCTCCACCCTCCGGACGAACCTTCTCAGCCCAAGCAGTGACGCTCGGAGCACTCAAACCCTGCTTCACGACGTAGTGATTGTACACCAA